>JAQJVK010000004.1:50337558-50622353 GCA_035578135.1 Flexamia atlantica | reverse complement strand
GTCTCCTTCACCCTCAGATAGCTCTAGAACCTTTTATTTTCGAAGGTTTCGCTAGGTTTTCCAGCTCCAATTGCAATAATATAACTGATTCTTAACAATATTCTCGAGGCATTTCATTCCGTGTCGCCTTCATACAATACCTACACCCCTTATGACTTCCGGTTGAGCAAGGAATATGAAATTTAGCTTGTATTTTCCTCATTGCTTTAAACCGACTGTTATATTTATTAATAGCAATTTTAAATTATAACCCTCTCAAAAATGATAACAGAACCTAAAAAAAATTTTTTTCATCTCGTCTCTTTTATCCTTAGGTAACCATCAATTTGTAACTATCAATTTTCGAAGATTTCCCTTAGATTTTTCCAGTCCAGTTGACTTGATATTAAACATACATTGCTTAAATTTGGTACACATCTTGTCTACAACATATATGATACAAATCACCAATGGAGGATAAAATACAGGAAAAATTATCAAGTCTCGCCATTTTTTATTTAAACTCCCTCCAAAACATATGAAAAAAATCGCTAAAAAAGTACTTTTTATGTATGTTGTATTGAGCTCTAGTGGCCTAACCGATGGTCCTATCGAGAAACGGGCAGCACCAGGAGTCACTGATTTTTTACGATCTTCAACTTTGGTCCTATGAGTTTTTCCCTATCTCGCCTCCTTCACCCTAAAGTAGCTCTTGAAAATTGAATTTCCACAGATTTACCCGAGGTTTTCCAATTTCAATTGCATAAAATTTAAACGTTACAGGGCTGAAATTTGGTGTACATCATCTTTAGGTCACATATGTATTAACAAGTTCTTAATTTGAAAATGCAAATACAATTTTAAAATATTTTAAATTTGCCTTGTTAATACAACCCGCTAGACTTTTTCTTCATTATTGCTGTTTGTGCAGCTTTCGTAACTGCTATATTGAGCTCTAGTGGCCGAACCGATGGTCCTATCGAGAAACGGGTAACACCAGGAGTCACTGATTTTTTACGATCTACAACTTTGGTCCTATGACTTTTTCCCCTATCTCGCCTCCTTCACCCTTAAGTAGCTCTAGAAAGTTGAATTTCCACACATTTACCCGAGGTTTTCCAGCTTTAATTGCCTAAATCATATATTTAGCTCTAGTGGCCGAACCGATGGTCCTATCGAGGAATGGGCAGCACCAGGAGTCACTGATTTTTTACGATCTACAACTTTGGTCCTATGACTTTTTCCCCTATCTCGCCTCCTTCACCCTTAAGTAGTGAAGTGAATTAAGCATTTTCAAAACTTAGGCATTGTTACTTCCAAACAAATACTTTTTCCTTACCCATGACCCCACTTATCCCCTGTTTCCTATCAAATAATTAACCTCCCAACAACCAAAACCATCCCCGCCACCCACTACCTAATGCTGTACACCACCAAACATACCATGAGCTGGGAATCTGAACCTAAACAGTAAAATTAATTATGTATTGTGTCTTTTCAATATAAAAAACCCTGACCCTTTAGCATAGTCCATTAGCATAAGCCATTCGTCAATTTTACCCCATTTCAACCCCTCAGAAGTCCTCATAAGTTAAACTTCCATTGCACTTGACTCGTGTTTTTCATATAAATTTTTTATCGTTTAGAGATCCCTTTTTCGTTTTCCTCACAATTTTTTCTTTTTACTCACCTGGCCTCACCAACAAAGTTAACCCCCCCACCAAAAAACAACCCCCTTATCCCCACCACCAACTATCCCCTTTAACACTACCACAAATTTCTTGTACAGCGGCATTGTAAACAGTTTAATTTCGTTAGTCCTGTAAATTTCATCATCCACCCTCTGGTTTCACCTCATTTTTATATAATTATTTCTTACCACTCAACCAAAAACACCCCAACCACCAACTATCTCCTTGATTACCACCAAAGATACCTTGTTCTCAGGGTGTGTAAACAGTTTGATACAAATCTGTACGTTGACTTCAATATGCAAATCCCCCCTCTCCCGAGAGCCTCCCAAAGGGGGCCTGGGGGCGGAGCCCCCAGCGAGCCGTAAGGCGAGTCTATATATATATACAGCCGCATGTGTAACTCACCCATCGGGATACAAATTCAAACCATACTTCCCGATGAGCTAGAAACTTGAAATTTGGCACGAATATTCCTTTGGTTATTAAACCACAGGAAAAATTGTCAAAACAAAACATTTCCACCCCCGACCCCCCCTAACGGGGGAAAACTTGAATTTTTAAAAAAGGACTGAAAACTTGAATTTCGTTTTAGGGCTGTAGCGGCTAAACTAGAGGTCCTATCAAGAAGCGGACTGCACCACGTGTTACGCATTTTTCATGATCTACAACTTTGGTCCTATGACTTTTTGTCCTATCTCGTCTCCTTCACCCTTAGATGGAACTAGATTTTTCAATTTTCATAGATCTTACCTGGGTTTTCCGGCAAGAGTTGACTTGGTATACTACGTAGGCCCGTATAAATTTTTGGGAATATTTATTGGGTGGTCATACTAAATATACAATCCTCAAAACAAACAATTTCAACCCCCCTCACCCCCTAAAAGGGGATGAAATGAGGGAAAACTTGAATTTCGATAAAAGTACTGTTTGATTTTTGCCTCTGGCGGCTAAAATAAAGGTTCTATTCAAAAACAAAGGTTATTTCCTTAGTTGAAATTAAATTTCCAACAATTTTGGTCATTACGTATTTTTCCTTATATCACCTCCTTCATTCCCAAAATGACCTCTAAAGTTAAAATTCTTATACATTTTTCAGTTTATTTTGGGTTTTGATGATTTTTTTGATATTTGTTTTTAGCCTACAGACCTCAAATTTCACAACGAGATAGTAAGTTTGATCCTTTAGGGTTATCAGGGGACATACACAGAATTCACCCCGTTTCAACCCTTAAAATAGCCTTCAAAAGTTAAACTTTTGTTCAATTTTAACATTTCCTCCAGGTTTTCAGCTCCATATGATATAATACTATACTTAGAGGGCTGAAATTTGGCATAAATCAACTCTACAGCATATATGTCACAAATCAGGAATAATATAACTAGTTTGTAATATGAAATTGCAGATAAACTTAAAAAACTTCAAAATTCGCCCAAATGTCAGCGATTTTCTAGAGGTATTTCTTCCCGGTTCAAACCATACTTCCCGATTAGCTAGAAACTTGAAATTCGGCATGAATATTTCTTGGATGGTTAATATATAGGACACATTATCAAAAACGCCATTTTTTATTTTAACCTCCTCAAAAAATTACAAAAAATCGCTAACAAGCTATGTTACAAATCAGCAATAATATTAGTTTTTATTTTTTAATTTTTTAAAAATTATTTTTGTTATGTTGCTTGATGTGGTTGATGTTTAGTCGAAGAATGGCCTAAATTTCCCAATTCGTTCATTTCTGTGACATCAAATTTGCATACTCATTTCTCGCTGTAATGATGTGGGAAAAATCTGTAATACGTTGTTTTTTAAGTTTAATTGGATTTAATTTGATTATTAAAATAGCATTCTTATAAATCTTACTAATTCAAAAGGGAGGAACAGGAAATACCCAACACTAGCCTGATGGGAACATCGGATGGTGGGGTTAGGAGGGGATAGATAAACCCCTCAAAATGGGTTTTTGGGATCTTTTACATATGAAATGTAAATTATCAGATCCTGGGTTGGATCATTGGATTTAAATTGAAAAACCAACAATTTGGTACTGTGAATAATTGTCCTCTGTCCATTGGTTGCCGAGATATGGATTATGGTAAATACAGTACTTTGTCTCAATGTTTACCGTATAGGAAATAAGTAAAATTCTATATATCGCTTATTTCTCAACAAATCTGAAAAACATTGGTAGATATCTTTATTTAGTTGTTACCTACTGGAATACTGAAAAAAACTTAAATTTTTACATTTCCATGTCAGCTAACCTGCATCCTCATTTCCCATATTATTCTTATGGAGAAAATTGGTTTTGACATTTTACTTTTATCTTATACATATTTTTAAATGAATAGGTTTTTGTGAAATATCCCTGGGTTTGAAATCTATTTGCTTTTCCAGAAATTTGATGACTCATTACAGTAATAATTACCCCCCCCCCTTCTATAAATCCCATAACTATGAATAATTAATTTTGCTGAGCTTTGTAAACAGTTTATTCGTTTTGTTACTTTCAATATAAACTCTCGGCTTTGGGGCGAAACCCTTTAAGGGGGCCTGGGGGCGGAGCCTCCAGCGAGCCGTAAGGCGAGTCTATATATTATACAGCCGCTTGTGTAACTGACTCACTCATGCATACAAATTCAAACCATACTTCCTGATGAGCTAGAAACTTGAAATTTGGCATGAATATTACTTTGGTGGTCGAACCACAGGAAAAATTGTCAAAACAAAACATTTCCACCCCCAACCCCCCCAAAGGGAGGAAAACTTGAATTTAAAAAAAAGTACTTTTGGTTTTAGGGCTGTAGCAGCTGAACTAGAGGTCCTATCCAAAAATGGACTGCACCACGTGTCACGGATTTTTCATGATCTACAACTTTGGTCCTTTGACTTTTTGCCCTATCTCGTCTCCTTCACCCTTAGATAGCAGTAGAACTTTTAATTTCCGAAGATTTTCCCCAGGTTTTCAGCTCCAGTTGATTAAATATTAAAAGTAAAGAACTGAAATTTGGTGTACAACATCTTTACAGCATTTATGTTACAAATCATGAATAATATAACCAATTTGGAATATTAAAATGCATATAAAGTCAAATAAACCTTCAAAATTCGCCAAATGTCAGCGATTTTCTCGAGGTATTTCATTCCGGTTCAAACAACACTTTCCGATGAGATAGAAACTTAAAAATTTGGCCCGAATATTCCTTGGAGGGTCAATATACAGGAAAAAGTGTAAAAACTCACCATGTTTATTTCAATCCCCTAAAAAAATAACAAAAATCGCTAAAAAAAGCTATTTTTAAAGCAATGCTATTTTGAGCTCTAGTGGCCGAATGGATGGTCCTATCGAAAAACGGACTGCACGGAGTCCCACAGATTTTTACGATCTAAAACTTTGGTCCTTTGACTTTTTTCCCTATCTCGTCTCCTTCACCCTTAGGTAGCTCTAGAACTTTCAATTTTCTAAGGTTACCCCGACGTTTTTCAGCTCCAGTAGATTTATTATTATACGAAGAGGGTTGGAATTTGGTACAAATCATCTCTATAGCATGAATGTTAGAAGCCGTAAATATTATAACTGTTATTTGTATTGAAACGCATATAAACTTAAAAAATCTTCGAAATTCGCCAAATTCCAGCGATTTTCTCGAGGTAATGTATTTCATATCACCTTGATATACTACCTAGAACCCTGATAATTTGCAATCAGTATGTGTATGACTTGATTTTTTGTCCTATCTCGTCTCTTTCGTCCTCAGGTAGCTCTGACCCCTTTCAACCCCGAAACCGACCAATGAATGAAACAAATTCAGCATTTTTCATATATTTGGCCATGTTATTTTTAAATCAATACTTTTGCCCCACCCCTTTGAGCCTACCAAGCTCTCCACTTTCATATAATTAACCCCCAAAGCCCAAAACCCTACCACCAATAACCCCCTAACCCTTGAACAAACCCGAAATAACTTGTGCTGAGAATTTGTAAAAAGTTAAATCAATTTTCACCTGTAATTTTTTATTAAATACGTTTACGTCAACCCGAAACCCATCAGCCCTCCCCCACTCCATCATACATCCCTTCCCTGACTACTCCCTCCACCTACTGCCCCCCCCCCCCAAACGGGAAATTTTCCCAAGATTTGCCAAGAGTTAATTCGTATTGTGACTGTTCAGTACACACCTCCTTAATTTTTTCCTAATCTCCAAGTCTTACCAACACTCGCCCCTGAAAGCCCCACAATACGACCTAATCCAGGTCCAACCTTCAGGACTTGTTGAGGAGCCCCCACAACAAAAAAACCCCAAAACCAACTGCGCCACTAAACTTCTCTTGACCTGAATATTTATAAACTGTTTAATTAATTTTGTCTTGTAACTTTTATTTTTCGAAATACATGGTATGGTGACTTTGTATGTAAACAAATAAATCAATTTAACTACGTGACTTGTAAATATTAAAATCCCTCTGCAATGGACTCACAGTAGGGGGCCTGGGGGCGGAGCCCCCAGCGAGCCGAAGGCGAGTTAATAAACTATATGATCGTGCGTTAAACACAAATTTACACATAAAAGGCTCTGAAAAACGGATAAAAGGTTTTGACAGTTCAACAGATATATTTAATTTAGTAAATTTAGCTGAGATTTATTAGAGGATTTGATGATTTCACAGTTTTTGCCGCTCGCCTTATTTCGTGCTCCCTATATTAGTAGCAATACGCATAAAACCTAGATATGCTAGTTATACGATTAGCACCTAATAAGAAAAAAAAATAGGTGAAGGTTCTGCACGCGAGGTTCTGTATTGAAGGGAGAGGAGAAAAAGAGGATATTATCTCCTCTTCCCAACCGAGAAGAAAAGGAGATAATATTTTTGATTACAAAACGCTATGAAACTTGATCTACTAAAGAGTTTTCACAAACATTAACATTAACAGGTTCAAGTTTATGCGGAAGGTTGTTAAATCGCAATGTTCAACGAGATATTACGGCTACAATAAATTCTCTTAGAGAAAGTTCAATATAGAAAATTGAGTAGTTTTTTACCTTAAAATCACATGAGCACTGTCACATGAGGTAAAACTGTATGGAAACTGAGACAATAAGCCGTGTAAACCTTCAAGGAGAGCTTTAAACGTCTCGGTCTTTTGTAACGTATAGCCTCGCTTTAGCAGTGACCGTTTAAGCAGTTTATTTCGAGTATTTGTCAACTTTAAATGCTCTAAGTGTCTTTTCTATAAATATTTTGTTCAGCTCTCGATCAGCCGTGGTTATTGATTATTCGTTCATTTTCACACAAACCTTTGATTATATATAATTTTAAATAAACTAGCAGCCCACGTCACTTCGTGACTTAAAAATAACTTGGTAAATTAGGCTTTAGTTTCATGTTGATTATGTATAGAGTTTTGCATCATAAAATACCTTTCAATGAGGAAGTTATTTTAATAAGTTTAACAAATTTATCAAATTTTAATGTTGTAAAGATAAACATAATAAATTTAATGCAAGAAATTCAAAGATGTACCTTGCAACACGTGTTCAGGAATTTGATGGAGAGAGCATAACTTTGTACAAATGCCAATGACAGATTGTTTGAACACATAATGCAAACTAAATGTGACCAATCTTAAATAATAGGTTGTATAAAATGTAAAGATTAACAAAACAATTATCATTTAATATTTATCTGTGCATTATTCAATCTTAAAAATGGGTTGCGTAAAAAACACCCTGTACTTCCCTCATCGGTAATAGACGTTTCAGTTGAACTGAATACTGAAATTTAGTTTAGATCCTAAATAAATAAGCAACTTTAAAAAACCTTGTACAATAAACTGAATGTTCAGTCAGGTATTTGACCTTTCAAGCCATAAACATAAGAACTTAATATTCTTTCATAAATCACCCCGCTTAACTTAAATCCTGCCTCTGACACTGACTTTGAACAAATCCTCGTGTTTAGAATATTAAGTTTTAAGTTTAAAACACCTTTTGGCCTGAAAAAGTTTCTTTCAAGACTTTGCCTTAATCACGGAACGAATAACTTTGCCCTTACGTTAAGTCCTAATTTACTACGATCGCAGTCCTATCCCTGGTATACCATGTGTTATTGGATTAAAGTAGTAGTCCTTGGCATTTTTCACTTGCTGTCACAGCAATATAATGATTTGTAAGATCTTGCAATTTTAATTGAATCTACCGATTAAATTTTTAAATTTGGGGTTCAGTAATTTAATTCAACTTCGTAATTTTACCTGTTCACTTTCTTTAACATTCAGTGTTTTGACTAATTCACATATTAACGGGATGTATTATTTCTGTGCAGTACGAGTGTTTTGTGATTGTTAATTTCTGTTTGCAATGAAATGAAGGAAAAAGGATAAATAGCAGGACATGTTAAGATCATTATTTACATATCCACAACATGTTATAAAGGAAAAATTACACTTAACACACAGTAAACAATAGAAAAATCAGAGGAAAAAATCCGTGTTGAAAAATAGTGCAATAAATACGAAATGTAATTTGAACTGTATCTAAGTTAAAGAAGATTATAGTTATTCAATAAAAAACTCACTCAAACCAAGAAAAGGTTTAAATAATGCTATTTTACACAATACCTTGAGCGCCAGGATAGAATGTTAATAATGCAGAGGAAATTAAGTGATTTCCCTAATACGTGGTATGCAGTTATTTTTGAGTTGTGTCCAAATAAAAAACATTTATTCAAACATTGTTGTCAAAATATTATTTTGGATGATTTAAAACTCAATCTTTTTTTCACCCATTTTGTAGGTAAATTTTGCATGTAAGGAAGGTACTGTGTAATAAATTAAAACACTTAAATGAACTCCTTTCAATCTATTATATTGATTGAAACATAAAAAAAACATTAAACATGTGAAATCTTAACAGCTGACAATATAACCAGTACAAAATAGTCTTACCCCTTGCGGTTGAGGAAAGTTCATGATAAATTACTAATCTGGCCTATATGCCTTCTCCACACAACTCCAGGTGCTACTTCAAGATGGTACATAAGTTTTCCTTCCCTCTGTATTACTTTTCCCTTTTTCAATTTTTCTTTGCCTTGATAGTTTCGTGCGAGGACTTCATTGCCCACGTTGACTTCTCTTATTGGTCTTGTCTGAGTTCCAAGATAAGGCTTTTGCTTCAAGTTCACGGACCTCTTAGCATCTGGTTTGAATAGATCCAATCTGGACCTAAGGTTTCTTCCGAGTAGCTGGTTAGACTATGTGGGGTGTTCCTGTATGACATGAGGAAGTTGCATGCATATTTTCAAATTCAAATCATTTTTGTTCCCATGGCCAACATGCATTTTTTGAAGGTCTGTACATTACTATTATTTTCATCAAAACGTGGAATATTTGGTACACCAGACATATTTATTCCACTTATCTCGTCGCCGTATATAATAAATTAAAACACTTAAATGAACGCCTTTCAATCTATTATATTGATTTAAACATAAACATAAACATTAAACATGTGAAATCTTAACAGCTGACAATATGATCAGTACACAATAGAAGGGTTATTTGAAATTTATTTTTAACTGAAATGGATCTTATACACCCCTTGAACTGGGAATATCATTAAAAGTGTTTCCAAGATAAGACGAATTTTCCCGTTTTACTGCATATAGAGTTTTTGTTCGAAAGAAAAAATGGGCAAGGCGTAAGGCTGCAGTTGCATATGTTTCTGTGCACTTTTACTTTTGTAGGTGCTTTCAATACATGTTTAAAGTGTATTATAAACAGATGCTGCTTTGAAACAGATGTTAGAAATTCTAATCAAAAGTAAATTTTAAATGGTTTTTAAAACTTACATGGTTATAAAAAAACTAAATTTATATTGCAGTATGCTAACGTGTTATAAAATACATTTTGAGAATATTTTCCTAAATGGTAATCCTGCAGAACAAATAAAACAATATTACCAGTAAATAATAAACATGCAGTGTGTAAAAAAAGTCCGTCCCCCCTCTTTAATTTTTTTGTTTGCTAAGACAAACAATTATCCTTTTGGGAATGATACTAAATCAACCCAAATTATTTTTTGACATTATCAAAAAATTTGAGTGACCCCCAAAAATGCGGAATTTGGGGGGTAGCTCAAAATTTTCAAATAAAACCCCCTTTGAGTGACCCCTCATTTTAAAGAGCTTTCAAAAAGTAGATGGATGGTGAAAGTTGGAGGTCTCTAACGTGTTTCTATCGAAATTGACAGCTTATCAAAGTTTTGAATACAAAACACAACATTGAAACCTGGCGTCTAGGACGTTTGGAGTTTTAATTCATCTTTGGTGACTTAAAAATGAAACGACATTGGGAAAAATGTTATTAAATGGAAAAGTTGCCTCTTTTGGTGATATTTAGAATTTTGAGTGTCCCTAAAAAATGGAGGATTTTGGGGGCAACTCAAAATTTTCAAAAGTAAACCCCTTTTGAGAGACCCCCCATTTTAAAAAGCTTTGAAAAAATAGGCAAATGATGGAAGTTGGAGGTAGTTAATGTGTTTCTATCAAAATTGGCAGCTTGTAAAGTTTTGAATATGACTCCTAGAAATTTTGAAAAACTGCCAATTATGATAGAAACACCTTAGCGACCTCCAACTTCCACCATTCACCTATTATTTTAAAGCTCTTTAAAATGAGGGGCTCACTCGAAAGGGATTTACATTTTAAATTTTTAGTTGCCCCCAAAATCCCCCATTTTTGGGGGACACTCAAAATTTTAAATATCAACAAAAGAGGCCACTTTTTTATTAAAAAACATTTTTCCCAGGGCCGTTTCACTTTTAAGTCACCGAAGGTGAATTAAAACTCCAATTGTCTTAGACGCAAGGTTTTAATAATGTGTTGTATTCAAAATTTTGATAACCTTTCAATTTCAATAGAAACACGTTAGAGACCTCTAATTTTCACCTTTCATCTAATTTTTGAAAGCTCTTTAAAATGAGGGGTCACTCAAAAGGGGTTTGCATTTGAACATTTTGAGTTGTCCCCTCAAATTACCCATTTTTGGGGAACACTCAAATTGTTTGATAATGTCAAAAAATAATTTGGGTTGAGTTAGTATCATTCCCCAAAGGGTAATTGTTTGTCTGAACAAACAAAAAAATTAAAGAGGGGTGACGGACATTTTTTACATACTGTATAACTGGCTATAAAATACTTTTCAATATATTCTTTTAAAATTAAAAAAATAATAAAATACATACGCTTTTTTATTATTAATTTTTTGTATTAATGAGTAGTAATGTAAGATCATTACTTCGTAAAGTTAGTTATGTTAAGATGCCAAAGAGAGCGACGATGATTTTTATTCTTTTCAAAGGACTAGACTCAAATTTCAAAATAAAATTTGGCGTTTTTATCGTTTGTAAAGATTTTCACAATTAATTATTGAAAACAGTGAAAACGACATTAAAAAAAGAATTGCATTTGTGATTTTAAATTCCTTCTTGAGGAATAAAATCATCATTTAATTTTTTACCTGTTTTATCTGTTTAGTTTTCAAAGTTTGAAAATAATGCAATTTAATTGTGACTAATTTATAAGTAATGGCCAAAACGAAATGTTTTCTGAAAAAAAGTTTAATATATCATGAAATTCTGTATATAATATATTCCCTTGGACTGGATTGCCTCCTGTGCTGCCGATATGTCTGCATATGTCAAACGCAGAACATCTGTTGTAAGAATACCAATGACGTCATGTAAATCTTTGAATCCACTCCTGCAATTTTTTTGTCATCAGATCTCCAACGCGCTATCAGATTCACGAAAACTAGTACTATATAACACAAAATAAATAAAGTAGTTATTTGTTCGTCTGTCTTTGAGTAACTAGCATGTTCTAAGTTCTCCTTTACCTGAAGATGAGAACAGATTCTAAAATCCCGAAACGTCAAAAACCTTTTGTTTTTACTGAGCAGTGATAGCAACGTCCACAGAAATACAATTTTGAATACACTGTACTATGTGTTTCAAGGGGGGCGAGAGATATAACTGATTATATGAAGTTTTAAAAAGCACTAGGGTGTTCTTTATTCAGGAAGAAATCGGACAGGTTAATGTCTTGTTAGTTGGGTATTTATAAAATACAAATATTTGTACATCTAGTTCAGTGACATAGTTGCATGTGATCAAGCTTCAAGTGAAAATAACAAAAAATTCTAATTCCTAAGAAAATTAAAGTTACAAACTGATAAATCACAATACACCTATGAGACATTGTTTTCTTACATTTTTCATTCTTATTTATTTTATTTATATTTTATTTCATATCTTTCATACATTTTATTTGAGTAACTAAATTATTCCTCATTTCTATTTTAAAAATCAAAAATAATTTTTACATTGTATTTAGGCTAGGTAAAAATCAAAAACTCACATGAACTTTGTAAACATCGCCGATGTCACATGACGGTTATAAAAAAAGTTCTTACAAAGAGGGATGTTGATAAATATAATATTACTTACTCCTTGTTGTTGAAGAATCAAATAATCAGTTTTTGTAAGTTCATTAATTTAGTTTTGTTATAGCGTACATAAAATATGTGATTTAATATCCATTATAGAATGGTAAAGGGTAATCAATCCTATAACAGCTTTATAATGTCCATTAATATCTAATAATATCTTGGGGTAGTCGATCTGATCTGATTTATAGCTCTGTAATATCAGTTACTGAATTAGTGGCTTCATTTCCAATCATATTTCATTCCCAAACCTCTTCTGTGCCCATATTACATTTCCATAAGGCATTTAGTCTAGTAAATAAAGTTGCAACATTAGGTTCATATGTTTTTGTAGAAATTTGCCATGAAATCAATAAAATTATTATTAAATTGATATTATAGGGAATTTCAACTCATATTGTATGCAATCAAGACAGAGACATTTTTTATCTCGATCTCCAGTGACGAAAAAGTTGTTAACAAATTAACATAATATTTATTTTTCACAGTTGGAAAACTTGAATAGTATGATGTCACCCAGTCATAAAATCAATATAAATCTTTTAAGCTAGAGAGAATAATTTTTTTACCCTTTTAATAATAATTTTAAAACATACTATAAAAAAATCTAAAATATCTAGAAGGAAAAATCGTATGGTTTTTTTAATATTTTGAATGAATATCTTCTACTTAAGAATAACTTTTCATAAATACCGAAAGTAATAGGCAAGATTTCGATTGTTAGACGAAGTGTGTACAATCATACATTATTCTTTTGCTAAACAAATTATGGTACCGACATTTTTCTTATTTAAATTTATCATTAAGACACAGTTATTTTTTAGAGTTTCAAATAAAACATTTCAAATATAATAAATAACTTAATATAGCGCACCGCACTCTCTTCGTAGAGATGCACGTGCCCGTAGAAATGTGGGAATCACGTTAAATAACCAGAATGGATTAGCACACTACGAGATAAAAGGTGCAGCTCTTGAAACGATCAAAACATTATTGAAATAAACTAATATACCAATTTTCGATAATTTTAGTAAGATAGAATACTGTATATTAGGCATATAGTGATAGCGAAGCTGTTACATATTATATTTGGAAATTCTTTTTATATTAATGTGTATTGTTGTTTTTTACAAGTTGAGACGTAAACGTTCCAAAATTACAGCAACGCTTGATTGGTAAAGAGTAAAAGGATTTTTCCGTTCGAATGTTCAAAGGGCCTTCTTTCATCTGATTTAAAGGTAACTGACAAAAGAAACCTTTTCTGTTTCAAGGGTTCTAGATTGGAAATCCTTTTAGAACTACTGACTTGTAAGGGCTCCCATTCATAGAATTTACTGCTGGACAATATGTTCTTCAAAGTAATGGCTTTTTTCAGAGTGATCATTCCCACGCGCCTGTTGTAGTTCATAGTAATTTAAAGGCACTTCTAGATTCTGAAATAAACCGCGTTCAACAAGCATTTTTTATTCAGTGCCCAAAATTGATGGGTCACAGTGCCCAAAATTGATCACTTTCCAGCTGTTCGTTTCTAGTTTTTTATATTCACGAGGAGTAGAGCGACACCGTTTTATTACTGGGAGAACTAAATAAATATTAAAAATCTTAAAAACATTTATTGTAACAAACATTTAACTTCTTTTTTCTAATGGGGAAAGACCTTTGTTGAGGCCTATATAGTATTCCAATTCATTATGCAAAGTCTCAACTTTAATCTTATATGAACTTTTCTAAATTAGAAGGATACCATTTAGACGGAACTGATCTTTGTAGACCTCAAATATAAATTCAAATACAAATAAACTATATAACAATTACTGTTTAGATATTTAATATTCTATGCTTTTAATTAACATATGATATTGATTTTATCTTACAACTGTTTACTAATAAGGTTGTTGTTATGTTTTTGAAAAGAGAAACTTTTACTTTTGCTACAAATGTCTCCTTTATTTAAAACTGTTTATAATTAATTAAATATGGCGCAGTTCGCATTTGAGTGATTTTATATTCGTTGTCAACTGGTTTGGAAAATGGATTTTAATAAACTAGATAAGTTATCATTAATAGGCAATATGCCAGAAAATTTCAAGCAGTTTAAAGAACATGGTCATGGTTAAAATAACATTTTCTTACACAATATTTCAAAGTTTTTTTTTCGTTAAAATTTAAATCAATATAAGTATTGTATACTGAATACATTATAGTAGACATATTGACATGTTCAATTCTTAAAATGTGTTACGCCGGAAAAGTATGTAGGTTCAAGTTTTATAATAAACAGTTAACAGGGTCCTAGAGGAAGTTAATTTAATCGAAAAATTTATGTTTTGTTATTCCATTAATCCTGACTGTTACAACATATCAGCGAATATATAAAGAGAACTTCAAGAAAAACTCAAGCTCGTGGGAAGATTTCATTCATTCAACAATGCGTCATTTATACCTCTCTTTCCATCTCTATTTGCATTGCCACCTTCAGCCCCTGAGAGCAAACACAGGTGGGCTTTATAAAATTGTCAAAGGCTGTATTTTTACTCAAGTGAATTATTATTATAATACGAGCTTAGAAATCGTTACTGCAAAAAGTCATGCGTGCAGTGCATGTCTTTCACAGATTTACTTTTGCACATCTGACAATTTGTACTCTTATATGATCGTCCTTTTGCAGCCTCGCTTATAAAAGGGTCGTATAAGTTTAGTTACGAATGAAATTTATGTGATGTAGAATGCACCAACTAGTCATATGGACTAATATTTAACCAACAGTTCAAATTCAAAACTCCATTATTTGTTACTGATAAAACACAAATTTAGGGCGTAGTTTAATATTCCCGACTTTTGCAAAGCTCTGTAAAATATTGCCTAGTTTTGCCCACTAAGCTCTTAGTTTGACTTTTTTTGCATGTAACAATTTAGATTTTCCTATTTACGATAAAAAAGTGGCAAATTGGTAAATAATTTCCTTTAAGAATACATAGCCGTGCCATTTAAAAGCAAACCTGAGTCTTAAAGGAATGAAAATGGAGTAAATGAGTAAATATAAATGTAAATTTTCTTTTGCTTTAAACGAAATCACTTTCTATTAAAATTCCTTTCGAAAACAGAATCTCTCTCTATGAATTTAAACAACATGTTTAGTAATATAAATTCGAATTATTATTTTTTGGAAACAAATACAAAGGATATAAAACTCTTCAGGGACCACTCTGAACTTTTTTATGCATACAGTGGTCTTCATATCCAAGATACTTCATAATTTTGAGAAAAATATGAAAAATACAGTAAAATCTGTTTCTTGGACTTAATTATTTTAGTATATTCCTTACAGGAATGGCTCACTGCAGAAACCAGACATGTCCAAAAACCAAACTTTTTAGGAGAGCCAAAAAACTGTTGGCCATAGAGCAACAAGCATAGAGTTAACTGCAGGACATGTCTGATATCTGCAGTTAAAGCAAATTTCAATTCAGCTTAACTCCTATATGACTAATAGAACATGTCTGGCTCTTGCGGTAAAAGTCGCGCCTATCTTGGGAGATTCCAAAAATATAAAATACCCCGTTGCAGCAGACCTGCATACTCAGGGAATTTCAAATGCAAAACAACATATTTAAATCCAACAGAGCAAGATTTGACTTGTCTTCGTAAGCTCCATAAGAATAACATAGGAAATGAGTATGCAGGTTTGCTGCTACAGGTATGTTTAAACTGGTTGGTTTTATTCAATATTTAGTAGATCTGAACTAGAAGAAGCCATTTTCCAAGTTTTATCAAGATATGTTGAGAAACAAGCGAGATATAGAATTTTACTTATTTCCCATAAGGTTAACATTTAGACAACGTACTGTGTTTACCACTTTCAATATCTCAGTAACCAATGGACATAGAGCAGTGATTAAAAATACTAAATTGTTTGTTTTTTTTAGCTGAATTCAATGGTGCCAACAAAAATTTGATAAATTTTATTTTTCTACGTGAAAAACTCAAAAACCCATTTTTGGGGGGGGGGGGTTATCCCCCTTTACCCCCCCTTCCGGTGGTCCGATCGGGCTGGTTCACGAACTTATCGTGTTGACAGACATATATATAATATATATATATATATATATATATATATATATATATATATATATAAATTCGAACGAATGGTGTTTTTTGCTTCTGGGGACCCCAAAATGAAAAGTTAACATGGTCTCACACTTAGGTCTTACCATGAGTACTACCGTAATAGCTTACTCCTTTAAGAAAATTCGCTAATATGCAATTTCGGATATTTTGGACAAGTCTGGTTTCTGCAGTGAGCCATTCAGAAGGTTATAGTTTATTAAAATACACTATTGTTATGATGGTATTGTTACCTAGCTGTAAAACATATTTATCTAGTAAATTTCAATCTAGTTATTTATTTTCAATTTAATTGCGGTCAAAATGGGTATGAAGTTAAAGAAACCGCTTCATCGTTGAAAGAATAAAAAAAATTAACAGAAAATCTAAAAATGCCTGATACCCCTGCTTTAATTATAGTGGGATTTGTTAATCACAAAACTTTAAAGGTCTATAATTATTAGATTTGTGATTGAAGTGATAAGGATACATAATACATATTTATTGATAGGATACATAATACATAATACATATTTGACTTAGTTCATTGCATTCGCAAACCCTGACAATGTGTAAAGCGTGTGTTTACTGACATCAAACACATAAGTGCAGCTGTTTACGGGACTTGAAGATAGAAATTATAAACCTTTTACTTATGATGTTAAAAAAATATCATGTGAAAATCATGCACACATCATGTGTGTAATTTATATAAATTTTACTTATATGAGGGAGGGATGATCTAATAAATGCTACGCACACGTAATCGTTTTGATTGTAAAAAAAAATCTCCAACAAAAAACGGTCCTTTGCTACAACAGGTTGAGATTTATGCTGTACTGATATGATGCATTCGTTTTAATTTAAATTATTTCAAAACTAAATGAAGAATGAAGCAGGATAAAAATCAAACAAATAATGTGGGGGGGTAAATATTACATTGAGTTTCAGTACAACGGTTTTTCAAATCAACCAGTTGGCACTCCTGTACTGTCTTATAATTTGGAGGTATCATTAACAAGTTTACTTTTGCACTATTCCCCAAAATTAACACTGCTCGTTAACAAAATGAGCCCGAGTGTACAGCGGTATGGGGATGGAATGAGCTTGTTACACAAACTATCTTGTATTATTTACTGACAATAGTAATAGGCCCATATCGTTAAAGGGGTTTTAGTTTTATGAAAATTAAACAAAAAAATTAAATAAAAAAAGGAAAATATCACCAAAGCAAGAAAGACTGTTGAATTAATCCCACAATTTCTGCTAGTTATTTTTAAGGATATAAGCTTAATTGAACATCCAAAGGTCGAGTCAAATTTTGGACTGCGCTCTTGCCGAACAAAATTTCAATTATAAGTACTGGTCCCAATTGGTACCTGCAGGGCGTCAGTACACTATTTCACATTTATTTTAACTTAACAACACATATGTCAGTACTACACGTGCGACAATAACTGGACTATGAACTAGACTGACAATCACGTGGTTTGGTCGGAAGCTTTCATTGAGTGAACAAACAGCCAAACATCAACAATGCGATGTGCCGAGCTAAATCTGTTATCTTTGGCATAATGTGGTCTGCAGTTTGCCTACTAGATATAGAGCCATTTTAATATACAATTACCTCAAATAACGTTAAAAAACGCCTGAAAAGACCTAGAATTGTAAGTTCAAGGCTTCCGAAAGTAAGCCTAGTTGTAAGGTTAGGTAACCTTACAACTAGTTTAATTTCTACGATTTTAATTTTAATCTTGACAGATTACTAAATAAGATAGCTTTTTGTAAATCCTAATTCCTAGAGCTTTTATTTTAAGGCTCACCATCCATAGCAGTTTGATGCCATATGAAAAGTTAATAATTAAAAACTGTGAGACCAACAATGTTACATGTCTTGTCGTAAATCTCATTCCGCCCCCTTGAAATAAATTTCTTTTGTATTTTTCTCCACTTAAAGCCACTTAAAACCTTTTTCAAGGAGTTTTTTTTTCACGCAAAGTTTTTATATAAACAGTAAATTTAATTTAGGTCAGTCCTATTTATGTCAGCATTGTCATGAAACATCCTTTCCGAAGGTAAAATTTCAGAATTATAATTAACTCATTCTTTATTGGAATTTAAAATGAGTTTGTAAATGTAATGAGTCATCAAATTTGTTTTTGTATAAAAAATTGACCTCAGTTTCATATTACATAGTAATAAATTAAATTTTTGTGTTCTTCATATTGGTATATATGCTCACATACTACACACCTATGTTTGATAAAAACAATTGCTACTATTTACGTAATTAATTGTTTAGTGTTACACTAAATAAATAATATTGTTGATACTGGTCTTAAAAGAAAACATTATCACCAGCGCATGTAATTTATCATTCTAAAGAGTAAAGTTTATTTCAGGGCTAACCGATCTCTGAGGAGAATGAAACTTCTTCCGACACAATTCGTTCAGTGAAGGTAAAAGGTCTTTATAGTTCAAAAAGTAAAAATTAATTCTCTCTGTATCTTGAATACTGTATGTCCTTCTTTTTGTTGGCTATGTACCATTGTTGGAGTGTTTATTCGAGTCTCCTTTGAAATGTTTTTTCCTTTAAAGCTTTTGTAGAATAAAAATTGTCTTTATGTATATTAAGTTTGAAATAACAATAAAGATGGTTATTAACTACACTAAGCTGTCAGAGGATTTTAATTAAAGTCTGTCGTTATGACTAAACTTGCATTCTTAAATCATTTGATTCAAATAAATGACAACTATAGTAATTATTCATAGGAACTCCAAAATCCTTGATATGGTTCCCTTTCGGACGATCCTGTGCCTAAGGCCTAAGAAATATCAAAACCGAACCACTATAGTACACATTATGAGATAAAAAATGTGAAAAATCCACATGGCTTAGGAATACTCAAAAAACCAATCAAAATAATACTATGTCAAACCGGGAAAAATATTACAGTTTTCTTTTATTACTGCCGGAATACGACAGAAAATATCTCGTAAAAATGCCCCCTAATTTTTGTGTGAAATTAATGAATGCAAAATATTTGCATAAATATTTGGTCTCGGTTTGCCGGGCGGGTGTCATGTTGCGTTCCACAATGCACAGGGGAGTGAGGTTCCATGTCCTCTGCTGAATATTGAGATTTTCAGGTTTGTTATTTCGAGTCTATAGCCCCTTAGTTAGGCTGAAACAAATTTTTGAAAGTGTTGTAATTTATGTGTAATGTCTCTTTTTTCAATGTCGGTAAAAGCTAAAAAACGTTGGTAAGAGAATATGTTTGGTAGGAGCAATAGAGAAAAAATTGAACATTTAAATTTTAGCTTCCACTGTTTATTTTGCCAACTAAAAACTATTATCTTGATAAATAGACCGAATGAAAATCATTAAATTACAATTGAAAAGTAGTTTAAAACATATTGATGGCATGCCAAATACACTTCATAGACATACCTTTACGTCACCAATTGCCTTTTTACTCGGACAACGTTTACAAATTGAAAATCTGCATTTTAAATGGTAAAGAAGCTCCTCCTAAATGGTTATTTAGGGCAATCTTGAATATTCTAAGGTAAGCATTTATTGGCTGAAACTTAATTTTGAAGGATTGTCATTAGAAATACCATAACGCAAACCTGAATTCTAGACCACACCTCTGAATACAATGACACTCATTGAGCATTTTACACCTTAAAACTTTTTTAGTTTATATCCTTAAGTTATTTTATATTCGGGTTTCAGAGGGAAACCCAAACTCAGGATGCTTGATAAGATAGAAAAGTGAACTTTTTTGGGGGAGTCACAACTTTGCCCCTCAGACAAAATAAGGTATTTAGGGAACAGCTCAAGCTGTTAGCCCCTATTGAGTTACCCCTCATTTTTAAGAGCTTATCACAGATAAATTGCCTTAAAATCAAGGTCGATGTCATTCCTAACTTAAGTTACCAGCATAACATTTTTGAACCGGGTGAAATGGGTGTTTGTTCAAAACTTCAAACCAAAAGCGATGAAAACATAAGAGCAATGCCCCACATTATTACCGATTTATTTTACAATAGACCTAGTTATTAAAAAAGGATTAAACAAATCGCCTTTTACTTCTAATTTTTACGTCCCTCAGTATATCTGTGGAAGTTTGATATTTAATAGTTTAAGGTCATTTAGCAATGTTAATTGTAAGGTTTTGTTAACAATTTTACATAAAATAGTATTTTCAGTATTTTTTTACCTGCTGAACTTCCAATATTCAATAGTATTTCGATAGTAATTTTCTAGCAACTGTTCTTCACTGACGGAAAAAATTGCTACAATTTAAAGTTGCTTTCCACGCTTAGGAATTGTAAGATTTATGAATTAACTTTATACGAACTTCCTACTTCAAAGAACATGACCTTTGTCAACTAAGCAAAATATCCATGATTTTATTTATTTTTCAATTATATTTTATATTCAAAATCATCATATATACGAGTATGATTAAGTATAACATTCGTTAAGTTTACATAAAGTTTTAATTTCGCCTAATAAACTTTAAAAATATAAATTAACCTTTTTTATGGTTCTCTTCTAGTATTCCTGTCAATAATATTTTATCAACTTCTCCTTTCTTTCAAGCTGATACATTTAAAATTGATATAGTAATAGTTTGAGGCAAATCCCCCTGAAGGATTAAAGAAAATAACGTTTACAATTCACAAAATCCAAGCCTAATTAATATAAGCAAAGCCTAAAATGACACTAACCCATCGCGATTAGGTCGCCACAGTAACGCCACAGGGTTTTTTCATATTCAAAAGATTAATTAATGTAAAATTGCTTACGCTTGATATTAGATAGTAAGTTTGCAAATGCCTGAATGTATCAGCATTGCCAGTCTAAGTACGTCTCCCTATGGGATATTGAGCATCCTACGAAACAAAAGGATTTGCAGAAATGGATAATGTTCGGCGTGGCCCTTCAACCTCTGAAAAAAGGGGAGGATTCTTCTCTAGGTTAGAAGTACCTCTTCCTATCCTCTCAGTTCTTCTGGAGACTCAACCTCCAACTCGCCCCCCCCCCAGGTCCTCAGTAAGGACACCCTCCAGGAGCACTCCATGTTGCCGCGGAGAGGATCGCTCAGGTTGGTTTCCTCTCAAGATTGTCTGACCCTACAAGAAGGAGCCTGCTAAAAGGGCTCCTCATCTCGTCCCATACGGGAAAACCAGGATGATCCACTACTATAACCTAACTAGGTGTCAAGGACACGTCGTCGGGGACCTCTGGTTTATCCTTGCCTATATTCCCAGAGAGACAAAAGAACCGATATATTCAGTAAGCTAGTTATTCTGGAAGCAACATAAACTCATCAATAAAATGAAGAAGGTTATAAGCCACTTAGGGTATATTGAAGAGTTTTAAATAATACTTCGTTGTTACGTACTAAACTACGATTTATTATAATAACATATATTTTCTCGCCGAATAAAAAAAATATGCTTAAACTTGCATAATAAAAGCGTACAGATTAATTTAGTACCAGGTTTTAGATCTGTTTTGAAACAAAGCTATGTAAACAAACATCAAAGAACAATAAAATGGGGTGCAGATAGATACCTTGCAGCGAGAGGTCTCAAACAAGAAGCCTGGGGAAACAAGTATTTACCGGAAAATCTATAAGCTCGCTTCTGTCACAGTGAAACTTCATGTGTGTCGACACGGGTTTATGCTATGTATTTATTTTGATGCTGGTTATTATAAATATAATAAAAACCCATCACTAGGTTTGTAACTTAACCAGTGCAAAATAACACCGACAGTAACAGTAAATATTCTATGATCCGATATGAAAGGGACAATATTTTTAAATTTCAGGAAAGTGGTACGTACATTTTTATTAGATTGAAGATTATGTTTACTAATTTAATAGTGGTCCTTCAAGTGGTTCCGGCCTTATAAATCCAAGGGAAGTAATATTTTGACTAATTTTAATTTCTGCATCTTTAGGCATCACGCATCGTACACATAGCCATATTAGTTGTACTTCTTTCAAATCATCTTAAGTATCGTTAAATTTTCACTTAAAAAAGCTACCAAACTTATCTTTTATCATGTTTTTCTTTAAAAACTGATTTTCTTGCTCGCTCTAACATTTCATCTCCAGGCAGGCAGGTCCCTAGAAAGTATCATTTGATACGTTACGTATGATACTATAATTGAAACGTCATCATTTCAGAAAACGGTTTACCATCCTTGTGTCAGTTTTATTTAATTTGCCACTAATCCTAAAAATGATCGCTAGCCAAGATCACATGTCAACTATTGGAATTTATGGAGCTCTTTTCCCTAGGATCTCAAGTTAAACAGAACTTTAAAGTTTTTGCGTTGCGGGTTCTGAAGGCGCCAGATAATTTCCGTAAACAGCTGTATAAAAAATATAAAAATATTCAATAGAAAAAAAGAAAGCAAAGGCATGCCAACTTTGAACTTTGACCGTCTGCTCTCTCCCAACCTAACCCATTCTCAACAAGTTGAACCTTCAGAATGATGGAAGCCCTAGATGGAAGAGTGGTTGTGAATTGTCATGGAGCATTTTAGACTTTTCCGAAGAATACTTAAGTTAATAAATTGAGTGTCTGGCGAGTCATTAGCCATTTCGGACCTTCATAACTAGCAAGATCACTGTGTCTACAATCTTGTATTTCCTGGTTTCCCTCTTCTTCAAACATTTTGGGATTTATTGGCAGAAGTAAGATTTGAATTTTAATTATTTAATGATTTTTGTATGTGGGGAAATCGAATGTTTAAATATAATACGATATCTTCCTGCCATGATTATCATTGAGTTAATAAGAATTTTTAGACTATCACTAAAATAAATAATTGCTTTTTAAATGTAAATCTATAAAGATTAAAATAAGTAAAAGGAAACACCGAAGGAGGCAATTCAAGACAGTTCGCTGTTTGTCTGTTGGAAGTTAAGAAGCATAGACCAACCAAGTCGTACTTCAAACGAAAAGCAAACTCATCAAGCAAACGCCAAGTTGTTTGTTATCTAAGAAAGTCAACAAGTGTTCTTCCACTAAAACTAGGGATTTCGTAGCTTAGAGAACACTGAGATCTATTGTTTGATTAATACAACAAACTTAAACAGTTATTTATAAAGTTTACCGGACGTATCGACAGTTCTAGTACATTCAATTGGTCGTAAATCTGTCCGAAGATGTGTCTTGAACATATTTCCTGGATTTTATTCGGCCTTTGAAACTCTTAAAATGTTTTACAAGTAACAAAGTTATATATAAATAATAATAAGTGTAGGATGTTACAAAAAGTATACTTCATGTAAATTATCAAAGTGCTTGATTATTCACCATTAAATATTTTTCAGCAGTACGGTTTATTATTCATTTCAAACATATATTAATTTATTTTACTCTAATGAATTATTTGATTTATTATGTAAGCTTTATCTCTTGATACAGTAGTATCTAAAATGTTACCTATGGATGTGGAGTTCAACACGTAAAATAAACATTACGCGAAGACAGCTGATTGAACCTAAAATTCGATTGATGCCATTTCGTCCATTTTATAACCGATCTTAATCCTTTTATACCTAAAACTTCCTTAAAATACTAGGAATAGTTTTTATTTAAATTACTGAAGTTTCAAATATTTTCAATAATTCCTCATACATTTTTAAATCATTTCTCAAATTGGATTTGAAATAAAGAAATATGAATATTAAGAAAATACTACTTATCGGCTGTCAAAGTAACATTTCATCCCTTACTTAATTGTTTCCAATAAAAATATAAATGTAAACTATATGAATTTCGAATACAAATTTAGTCATTTTAATTTTGTGTTAAATGCATCAAAGTAAGCGATTTCCCCTCAAGGTTAATTTATCACGTTACTACTAAAAAGTTTAGATAATCACCGAAAGAGCTAGCGAGAAGCTGCACGAACTGTTTATATAAGAAATTGCTTATCTCTTAGCTATAAAACACAACAAAGTTACAAAATATAAAGATGTTTTTCTTAGCATTCTAAATAATTTTGTTTTATTTCCTTATTTAATGTTAAATACTTGTTACATTTCTTATTATCAAGTGTTTGACAAGTGAATATCAAACTTTATAAATATCTTAGTTCAAACCCAGAAACAAATTGGTAAGTTATAAGTTGAAATTATAATGTTCCTTTCATTCAAAGAAAGGGCCGAGAGCTGTAAAGGTGCAATTATGTAGGGAGATCCTGGCAAGTAGAGAGAGTTTAAGTTGATAGCAGGATAATTTGTCACTTGTGTTTTTTTTTCTCCTGAGAGCACATTAAGCAACGGCCAGCTATCTGAACCTAATGAAGAAAAATCATCATGGAACGAAAAAGGCTTTTATTTAGGTTTCTGATAATTTGTTATATTTTTAATTTTGTGCAGAGTTTGAAAATAAAAAAATAACAATATGTGTCATTGCTTTAAAAGTGTTTGAAAGAGAAAATTCCCTAATGTATCGGGGACTTATTAAATTAAATATTTTATATATAGATATGTTTTTCATATCTCTATAGTTTACAAACAATATTTTGCCACAACCACTGCGAAATAGTAGTTTTCATTACTAGTCTCGAAAGTGACCTATTGCGGGGCGAGATTGCATTTACGCGTGAGGCGCAGCCGAGCGTGGAAAAAGCTATCGAGCCCCGCAATAGAACTTTTGAGACGAGTAATGAACATTATTTTTTATTACGATATTGAAAAACTTGTAAGCAACATGAATATTTTTTAACAAACAATCCGTCACAACGACTATAACCTAACTGACAATGTCAGTATTTACTAAGCGATGAAACGATTTGGTTTGAACAACAATGCAACAGCTGATCGGCCTAATGCAACAGCTGATCGGCCTAATGCAACAGCTGATCGGTCCGCACCGCAAAATCCCATAACGGTTACTTTCCGTCCACCACATACGCAAAGAAAGTTAACGTTATGTAAGTTTGCCGTGCAACAGCGGGAATAACCTATTTTCTTAGCTCATTTTACGTTTAGAAAGTGTACTTTCGTGTGTAGAGTAATGAAAATGGATGTTTCATTACATTGCGGGTATAAAGAAGCTTTTTCTTGTCCTAAGGAGGAAAACAGTCAGCTGTTAACGAGGTCATAGTCTGTTAGTATGTGATGTATTAGTCTATCCTAATACGCAAATGAAAATACTCTACCGAAACTCACCACGAAAACGTTTGGAATTAGGTTTTCTCAGACAAACTTTCAATATAACAAAAACTGGACAAAAAGTAATAACTACAAGAACCACACAATTTTAGAACCATTTATAAAATTTACACTTGTGGTTTAGTCCTGAGAGCAAACGTAACATACAACTCAGCTTATTGTTTTAACAGGTATCCCGTGTAGGAAATGGAAGTGAAACATAGGGCCTATAAAGGAAAAAGGAAGTCTTTGTTTTGTGAGGTAATTAGCTTAACACATTTAGTGTCACAATGAAAAATATACTTCATCACTATATAGTATAGTATTGAATAAATTTCTTATTCCTACATACTAGAATGGCACATACAAGCATCTTCCGACTACTACAGCAAAATTGACGTATTATTCATATAATATTTTTTTGGGAAGGAGGAGAAAGAATTTTCGAACTGAAATATATTTGAAAAAAGCTAATGTTTTTCTAAAAAGGTTTTTATAGATACTTCATTTAGCAATATTTTATTAATTTAAAACGTTCTCAGAGTCTTGCAGTTACGATCAAATTAATTTTAAAGTGATCAAATAAAATATTTGCAACATGATAAATGAGAATTTTTTCGTTCTTCTACAAATCTGGGGATTGTGTTTCACTGAGTAAAACTATTAATTATTTTCTTAATCATATGTGTATTCTCAATTGGAAAACGCTTGTAAGCAGTCCAATAACTTAAGGAAATACTTACCTTTGATTTATTCCTTATTTAATTAAAATCTACAAGAAACGCGTATAAAAATTCCAAAATATACTTCTTCAAACTTTGAAAAGCCTAAAAATGGTCTGAACTTTTAAAATAAAAAAATTATACGAGAAGTATTTTCTAAATAAATTAATACAATTACAAATTCGAACAAACACATAGTTTCCTTAGAACCAAACATCACAATAAAGAACCCTTGGCAAAAAAATCAATATTGCATTTTTTTATATAGGGTTCAACGCTAAAACAACTAAATTGATTATTGTGTTTCGATGAATTTCTAATATCTGCTAGACATTTCCAGAGAGCTGGGATTGACATGCAAATGGGTATGTAGATAATTAATTGTTAGTTGCATCAAATAGACTGAAGTTTAATATTGAATATATGAACTATCACACTGGCAATTTTTCTAATTGAAATTGGCAGTGAACAATGTACGATATAAACACTACGATTTATGATGCATAAATTACAATACTCTCCCTCAAAGTATAACACCGCCGTTTCAGCAGACCTGCACACTCAGCGAATTTCAAATGCAAATCAACGTATTTCAATCCAACAGCGAGATTTGACATGTTTTGGTAAGCTCCATAGGAATAAAATGGGGAATGAATATGCAGGTTTGCTGCTACAGGTATATTAAAACTGGGTGGTTTTGATTCAATATTTAGTAGATCTGAACTAGAAGAAGTTATTTACCAATTTTTACCAAGATATGTTGAGAAATAACCGAGATATAGAATTTTACTTATTTCCCATAAGGTTAACATTGGGACAACGTACTGTGTTTAACACTTTCAATATCTCGGTAACCAATGGACATAGGGCAGTGATTCAAAATACTAAATTGTTTGTTTTTTTAGCTTAATTCAATGGTGCCAATAAAAATTGGGTAAATTTTTTTTCTCTGTAAAAAACTAAACCCACTTTTGGGAGGGGGTTTATCCCCCTTTACCCCCCCCCCCCTTCTGATGGTCCGATCGGGCTTGTTCACGAACTCGTCCGAGCGATTACTACTTTACACGTTTGTACCAATTTTCATTAAGATTGGACTATTTTTACGGCCGATATCGTGCTAGACACACACACATATATATATAAATTCAAACGAATGGTGTTTTTTGCTTTTGGCGGCCCCAAAAAGAAAAGTTATAATGGTCTCGGGCTTAGGTCTTACCATGAGACCTACGGTGATAGCTTCTTCCCTATAGAGGAAATTCGCAAAAGGTGTATTACTTTTACAATCCTCATCTAAATTTACTGCCTTAATTAACTTTCTTCCAATTAAAACTTGATCTATGTGAGTTTCATAGCAATTGAGAATGGGGATTGATTAATCAGTGCTAGTTAATGACACGTTATAACTATTAGTATTTACGATTCATTATTTTACGTGATATCAACATGCAGACGTCCATTTTGCGACATTCTTTTCATTTTTGGAGCTTTTTAAAGTTGTGTAAATTTGATAGGAGGATTTAAACACTTATACTTACCTCTTAACCATCGTAACGCCAAAAACCACCTTCCCTCATCATTCAGGCATTTCCAAAGAAAATATATTTATCTCAGTATAAAAAAGTATTATACACAAGGCAATGTGTTTTGAGTCATTGAATATTCTATTGAGTAATAAATTCAAAACTGATATTTTAAAATACTCTCTATTTTATTTTTTCAAAAATAAAAGACATTGATAATTAAAAAAAAATTACTAATGCTTTCCAAATTAAAAATATTTTCAATATTTTAATAGACATGAATAACATAATTTATCATTCTAAACATAATCAAACTAATTCAAATATGTTTATTGTTAAGACGTGTCTTCGATTTAAATTTACTTTGCTGTACAAGTAGTCTTGCCCTTAAGAATATGTTATCTAAAAAATTAATTTACGATAAGTTAAATCCAAACTGCAATCCCACGTAAACCCCCGAGAAATATGATCAAAAAATTACAGGATTGAAAACAATGTTTCTTATAGACAAACCTGAAAAGAATTCACATTACCTGTAAAGGATAAAAATTCGAAACCTTCATTAAATTAAAGAAATGCATGGACCAGGTTAATACATCAAAAAAGTATTCAGTTAAAAATGAAGATTAGATTTACAAATGTGTACTAAGAAGGGGTGCTGTAGTAGGATATTGCTTTGTTTGGAAATGAACTCCGGGGTTATTTTCCCTCAAACCATTTCGTATAAAATAACGTTACGACTCTGCGGTTTCTTTGTTTCAAGCTAAAACCACATTCTCATAAACTCTCTGTCATACCTGGGCTTAATGGTAGTTCTGTGGGGCGAATTACTTGTATAAATAGTGGAGCTTGTTATACAATATTACTATAAAAATCATTTAAATGTCATACATAAGTAAATTATTGTATCTTGATTAATAACTTAGGATTGAATTATTCAAATCAATAGTAAAATTATGATTTTATGTGGATTATTTCTATTGATAACCTAATACGGTTGTACAATGAAAAATCGTTCGTTTACTAGTACAAAACATTTATCAGTTTGTGTACAGTTTGTACGCATTTGAGCATTGTTATAGCTCCTGAACTTTAGCTTACGATTAAAAACTATAAGATAAATCACTTTTAACAATTGTAATAACGAATATTCATGCATATCATTGTCATGTCATATTGTTTCTTTACCGGCTTGTAAATATTTTGTTTAACGTTTTCTCTTCCCCGATCGTGAATTCGTAAATTTGATTTTATAGTATATACTATGTTGTTTACTGATGGAGCTACGGTGCGGACTTCAATATTCTTAGCTCACAATAAGCAGGTGAAGAATATGTATTAAATATCTAAACACGTTTTGAGTTTAGTGAGCAGGAATGAATATTTGAGCTCCCCTGACGGCTTACAGTAATTAGTTATTGTGAACATTTTTACGAAACAGACCTGAATTTTCACTAGTGTTTTTTCACATTCAAACATAAACATCTTTTGGTTTGAACAATACAAAAACACCTTTGGCCGAATTGAAACATCCAAACAAACAAACCCCTTTAGAAAATGCAAATCCCGTCCTTGGGGAGTTTTCTCCAAAGCTGTTGCATTCACATCCTGAAATATACTATTGTTATTTTCCTAGAACACTATTTTCCAAAAAAATCCAAGCCACAAAAACTGTTCTCGTTTTAAAATAACAAAAATACTTGATTTTCATCTAGGGTGTTCCTGAGCTCAGGGGAATATTTTCATCAATAATCACTCACTATTTCTAACATAGGTTTAGCTTTAGTGATTGCGCATTCTCTTATTCAGCTAAATGGTTTGTTAACAAATTACACACTTCAAGTACATGTATTACGATCATAGCCTAACCAATGTCTGAGTAATTATTACAATACTGTTCTTTCAACAGGAATCCTCTATAATTTAAGTACAGCTAGAATTCAACCAAACTTAAACAATTGACTATTAACTCTACCATATTCGGAAAGAATATTTGCACCTAACCGAAATAACAACGTATAGTTATACTTACAATTAAAATTTCGAAGAGGCTTTAATGAAACTAATATGAACCGAGAAATTGGTTAACAAATATAAAAGTGCTGTCGAGAAACAATAAAGTTCATCATCATAAAAATTAAAAGATTTTTTTTCACACATTACTTATAGAAAAGTCTTTTCTTGAGATCGTAATACATTCTCTGTTATAGTTTCAAAAGTTTTTTGTTCATATCCTATAACCAGTAAGAACGGATAAGCACACAAAATACTGAACATTTTTGTTTTAATAGGTTAATAATAAATAAAAAAATAAATAAAAAAAATAAATAAGACCCAGAATATATTGCGTAGGGTGTGCGAATTTTAACTGTTTTAGTATGAATGATATTCTCTTGAACCTTGTTGTGAATACTTTGCATCCAATACCAGTAGTGAATCTAACTGATAAACATTGAAATCATGTCAAAAACAAAGTTTGTCGCCATGTAATCCTAAGGAAGAATCTGTTATTATTATTTTAAATAAAACACTTTGTTTAAAGAAAAGATATGCATTCACTAACCTTTTAAAACCGTATCTTGTAGTTATGAAAGTTCAATGCCTTTTACAGTTCTCATATCATGGGTGCTATTATTTCATATACATTATGTGTGCGTGTTGATAAATGTAATTATATTTTCCAATAATAAACGGTTACCGAAAAGATAAAACCGCTGAGTAAAGATTTTTAGATATATAATTTATCCGTTGTTTCTCCTCTAAGTAACAAAATATATTTAATTGGCAATTTCCGCCACTACCTTTCGCATCGGCCAAGTTTTTCTTCGATCCAAGAGATAATATTGGCTCCCTGAACCAGTCTCTAACAAAATGAAAGGAGCTTATTAATCTCTCAGTTTTATAATGAAATATTAAAGTATTTTACTAGTAATAATTTAGTTTAAACTGTTTCTTAACTAAATTAATAAGACATTGAAGTAGGTCGTAGGCATCATTGAAATAGAGTGTGTTATGTGTACAGAAAAAAATAATTTAATCGATTAGACTGTTGATCTGAAATCACTTTAGTAAGAAATCTTACATTGTCCCATCCCATTTAAGTTCGACGTTGAAAGTTTTGAGTAGGATTGACCAAGAAACCCCTTGTAGTGACCCTAAAGTGGTCTAGACGCTATCCAATAAAGCTGGCGAAATTAAGACGTATTCCATTTAATGTTTTACTAAGGAAATGTAGAAGCTCACAACTTGAACGATGTCAGTAAAAGAGGATATCAGTTGAAATTCGTTTTTTAAAGTTTAGATAAGAGGTTCTGTATACAAAGGAAGTGATATTTTCATTCAAATCAAATGCCAGCCTAAATTTTTTATTCACACTTTAAGCGCATAGTTACTATATATTTTTTTGCAGCCATTGTTGTTTATTTTTGATTCCACTTTATAGCCTATCCAAAAACTTGAATTTGTAAATTGTGAACATGACAAAAATAATCCTCTATATTGTTGATAGAATGTCTGGGATTTTTTCCAGAGCATACAAACCTCTAGAATAGCATATTTCATTACTAGGGCAGAAAGTGAGACTTTTCAAGTTTTACCTCGTACGCCGAAGTAAGCCGTAGGTCGAAAAAAGGCCGAGTAACGAAAAACAGCTTTAGGCCCGTGTGATGAATTATATTTTTTGTTTTATCGTTCACTACAACGAGTTAGAAAACCAAATATTACCTTTAAAGAGACTTTACCCAAAGAGACTTTCATCTTGTTCCTATTTTTTTTAACAATCAGCTGATTGTTTCATTTTTATTTTCTTAGACTAAAAACAATGAACAACTATCGATGTATCGAACGCATTGAAATATCGATTGGTGAAATGAGCGAGTTTCACAAAACGATTAAACCGACAAAATGCAACAATGAACTACAATCGATAGTAAAAACCTATTACCACACTCGATGCTATCGATTGCCCACCATCGATGCTGACATACACACGTTTGCAGTTTTTGTATATTGTAAACGAACGGCTGACGTCCTCGAGATCAGCTGATTCTTTTTCTCCACATGTAATGAAAACTGTCGTTTTCGCAGCGGTATAACGAAAATATATTTTTCATCATACTAACACAGAAACATCTGTTTTCAGTTCCTTTTTGTTGGCTCGAAAGTTACCCATTGCCGGCCTAGGCCAGATAAACTCTTATTCGACCTAGGCCGGGAAAGAACGGAAGTAAACAATCAGCTGATTGCAGCAAACCGATGTTTAATGCTTGTTTATTGGTTTCTTTTTAGAGGAATGTAATAGCAGCACTGCATCCGTAGAAAATGTTTTTCTGTTTGTTATAGGTTAGGTTTGGAGGTTTGAGAAACGTATGTTTATGCAAGGACTACGTTATGATTGAAGGTATGTTTTTTTCTGCGTAGTATGATGAAAAATATCGTACGTTACACGGCCGGGAAGTTTTGCCGTACTCGCATGAAAATCCCGCACTCGCTTTCGCTCGCGCGGGAACTATCATGCTCGTCCGGCAAAACAGTACTTCCCGGCCTAGTAACATAATATACAATTTCCATACATATTTGGTATCATTTTAAAAGTATTACTCTCTATATGTGCCTTTTGCGGGATTAAAAATATCCCATGAAAATCCTTCGCTCAGGAGGCATTTTAAATGACACGAAAAACCTTCGCTCTGGAGGCATTTTAAATTCCAACGGGTCCTTATATCTTTTGTGAAATCCTTGAACCTTTTCCAATTCACATCCGTTTATTAAAAAGCAATATTTAACGAGACTTGAAATAGTTTCAGAGTTTCCCAGAGAATGCAGGGCTAGCAAAAAGTTAGTTAGTATCCTTCCTCTGATTTTAATCTGTTTTAAATATAAAAGTTGTTAAAAGACAATAGAAAATAATCTAATAACAACGTAAGGAAGAGTATCAAGGTACTACTTAACCAAAACCAACAGTCTTTAATCATCTTAATTTCTTAAATTTCTCTCCTAAAAAAGAAAACCTAAGGAACAAAAATAACTCAGAAGGAGCTCTGGAAATGGGAGTTTTCAAAAAAAATTAATGAATGCTTCAACGTTGAGAATTTCAAAATATCAATATTGATTATAGATTCGTTTAGAAATTTAAGGTTGAAAATCAATAAAGATTTAATAACCTAAATTTTGTCAGTAAACATGTCATGTTAAGTCTTTACGATTGACCTAAGTATTTTTACTTGATATTTAAATACACCAACGCACTTATTTCATTTAGCCATTTCGTATGAAGTTATGATATCTACGAAATTATTTGCCAAATATATACTGGAGACATGAAACAAGTTGGGGTAGTTTAAAAAATGTAATTAAAAATGTAATTCAAGTCATGCGTGTTAGATAACTTGCTTTTATGGAGAATTACTATTTTATTAATGTCTTGATGGTATTAGTTGATGTCTATATCAGTGTGTTGCCCATTTATTGAATCATTATATGACAAAATTTCTTATGACTTAGTTTTTTTATCTCAAATATAACATTACTAAAAACATATAATGAACTATGTGAATCTTTATTTGTAAGAAGGAAACTTAATAATAAATATTACAATTTTTGATACAAATAAATATACTAGACTAATTGAGGTTTCTAAATTAGTCTTACTTATTATGGTCAAATTGTAAAAATACAACTCCTGCAAGATTAAACAATTTATTTAATTTTTTTTATTCACTGTACAGTATTGATTTAGGAATAAGTTTACTTGAAAAGCGAACTCCGTGTGCAACACGAGGTGACCAGGAAATGACAATAATGCAGATTTATGGTGTGATAATATCTAGTACATTTGAGGTCGGGTTTGTCACATTTGTCACCTATATTGGCTAGAAGTCTCGACAGAATTCCATGTGATTACGGAACTCAAAAGATGTTTCGAATAAAACCTTATCAGATTATATTATATTAATTCGCTCACAACGATAAAACTAAAAATTTGTGTTCTCGGAATCGATAATAAGGACAAGGTCTTCAGCATAAACCAAGATCTTTATGCATAATTTGTGCACTTTGCTATGAACTGGAACCTCTTCTTATTTTCCTCTCAATACGGAACCAAACTCAAATTAGAACCTCTGGAAAAAGGATGGTTTCTTTGAGTGGTAAAAGTGAGTTAAACAGAAAGAAAAATTCCGATATCACTCCTCGTAGAAAATTGGCTTTATAACGACGATACAAAGAAAATGATTGTTTCCAACTCAAGTAATTTTGCCAGATAATTTTGTCCATTGAATATTTCCTTTTATTGGAGATTTACTTAACTTTCACACGTCACTTTATTCTATTAATAATAAGATTAGCCCACCAAAGAAAAAGCTGCAAGCATAATAGTAGTTTATGCAACGATTGTATTATGAATGTTTTTAAGCCACGAGTGAGGTGCAAGTTAGAACACGAGCGAAGCGAGTGGCTTAAAGGCATAATTCAATACACTACTTTATATACGACCAACAATATACGACAAAATTTCCCCCGAAGTTAAACAAAACTCATGTCTTTTACTAATGATGGAATAGGGCAACTCAAATTTGAGGTTAGGCACATAAGCAGACTTAACCATGAATCGTTGTGGAACAATCAACTGATGGGATTAGTCAACTCAAACATGAATCGTAATGCAACAAACAGCTGATGTGCGAATTGTGTAATTGTCATTATGACACTACTTTCGTCAAATGCTGCGCTCCCATTGGTATAGAACCTGTATCATAATGTGACACCAGTTGCATAACGTTAACTTTATTCAACGGGTTTGTATTTTGGTTTAATAACGGACCTCACTATGACATTAGTTGTAACATCGTTATTGGTGATTATTGCAAGTGTCGTAGATAAATGTATATTCTTAGTAGTTAAAATGAGCTCGGGACGTCTTGAGTCAAAACTTAAGTTTTATACTCCGGGGTAAGTGAGCTAACTCCGTAATCTATGAAAATGACGGCTACGTTTGATATACAATTAATATAAAACTTTAATTTTTATTTTTGAATTTTTTTGCCTGTATGCACAATTATGTAAAATGTTAGATATTTAACAAATCATAAGGCCTTAGCGATAAAGTAATGTATTTAGAATACTGCCTTTGTAATTGGACTTTGCCTGTCAGGGTATTGCAGCAATAACAAATTTTATTCTTACCAGGTATATATTAAAATAATTATGACAGGGACATCCTACGTATATCTATATTTCGCATATTATGTTTAATTTATGACTTCTTGTCATATGATGATATTCATATGACCTCCTGTCGCTAACGAACAAATTCCGCTAAATAATCAACGCTATTATAAAATAATATCCCAATTCTACAAATGTAATAATTGCCACAGTTTATACAATTTTAATATGATACCATTTGTAATGTAGCTTAAGTATTTCAAATCATATTAACTCAATTATTTCATTAGCCTTTTAATTAACAGTAGGGAATGATAAACAAACTTTTCCCGCTTGACTGAGCTAACATTGAATTAATGAACCGTCATTTTGTCCGTTATCGAAAATCAGAGCAAACTGCGCTTGGTAGAACTCTGATAACGGCATTGCTTGTCTGTTCGTCAAGCAGAAATGTGAATTAATGTTTTTAGATCATAGTTTTCCTTTAGTAATTAAAATTATTAATTAACTGTAATCATTATATTTTATTATAATAGCATCGATCTTGTTTGCATATTGAATGTTTGTGGTTTGTCTCTGGGATAGATAATCGACTGGATTAGGTTACTAAAATATTATAGTCTAAAAGTATCCTCTAGACTACCCGTTTCGGAATTCCTGTTCTATCCAAAAACTCTTAAGTCATGCAGTCACTGATTATATTTCTTTGTTATTTTGCTTAAAACATTAAACATACGTACACGGATGGAGAGAGAGACAAAAACAGGGGAACAATTAATTTAATTTAAAAAATGGTGAGCCAATATTTCAAAGTTTTTAAATCAAAATTGGGTATGAAGGTTTCACAACATAAATTTAACTCCAAAATTTACAACAACATGACTAACGATCAAATCCACTGAATAATGAAACTGAACATGTGGGACGTCTTATGAATTCATTTTGTAGCTGGGTTTACTCAAAAATATATAAAAGCTTCTTGAATAAAGCCCATCAACTTTAACCTTTTACGATTAACAGCTTCTGCAACTTTCTTAAATAACATGTTTCCAATTTTGAAGTAGAAATATCAGATGTTATTTTCATAAATTATCTGATTTTGATAAACAGTGTACATTAAAATAGAATTATAAGTTCATCTGTCGAGTGAGGCACTTGAGGTACAGTTCGCGTTATAAGGTGAGAAAAAATCAATACGAAAATGTATTTAGATTTTTAAAAATAAATATTTATATAGCTAAAACTTGAATCAACTACCCACTTTATGTATTGGATATTAAAGTTTCTTACCGGACAGTGGTTACTTTTTGTAAAAAAACCAACATAAATTTATTCAAAGCAAAGCGCTTACTGAACGAAACCAAAATCATCATCCTTATTTTCAACACTATATTTAGATTTAAGAATCATCTAGTATATTTTTGTTAATCATCGGTTGATAAATAAGGTTATTAAAAAAAAGACTAAGTAGAAAATATAACATCACGTAGTCAATGTTGTAAGCTACATATAAAAAAAAAACATTCCTTTGTGATCCTTGATCGCCTAGGAGGAAACACGCTCTTAAATATATATTAGCCTCAAGCAGAATAATTGTTGACATTGTTTAAAAGAGTCAGTATAATTGGAAATAGACTGTTATTGACAAAGGTACATATGATTTTTACAATTTCATCAACAGTTTTACTTAGTTTATATAAATTGATGTAAACATGCCAGTTAATATCAATATATTTACTTATGTTTATGAACATTGTAATTAGTTTATATCGGTCTTCTCATATTTGATTCAAATTTTCATGACTTCCTTAGTTTTTTTTTATTAAAATTCGAAAATGCTAACATTCACTGTTTGATGCCCTTGTAGAAAAATACCTTTTCTTGTACTTTTTCATTAGGAAAATCAAACTGTTATGCCTCCTTTATCCCAAGGTTTTTTTATTACTTTTAATGAACTCGATTAAAATTATATTTTGATAGGACTAGACAGAATACAATAAATTAATTGATCTAATATGTAGGAACGTTAAGAGCGTGACTGAAGGGGGGAGCGTTGTTCAGATAATCACCTCTCAAGCTCAAGGTAAGACCGTATTGGCTGAAAACATTTATGCATTTTTTTCATTTTAACAGCACGGCAAATTCATCAATGTAATAACTATTAATTCGATTTTAAAATCAGTGTAAAAACTGTAAGAATAATATAACATGTTATATCAATGTTCATTAAAAGGTAACATGAAATTTACAGTGCAGCCTGTATTTGTTGATTGTAATTTACTGCGAAATATTAATTATAAAAATACAGTTCTATTACGAACACTACCAATCACTGAAGGTTTAAAAGAGCACTGTTGAACTTAAGGGAGATAGAATAAAATAGTGACAGCTTTACACTAATATGCCATTTCAACAGATTTGAATTTTTATGTTGTCATTTTCAATATATTTTGACATGAGCAATTATTTTTGAAATCAAATCTATTTTTAGAAATAGTATATTCGTTATGTAATGCACTGTTGAAAATCCTTACCCTGCAAAGGTATCATAATGAAATAAGAAATTAATAGCGGATTGCTTTTAAAGCTAATTGACCATTACAACACGTTTTCACTTTATAAATAAAAAGATAAGATGAAATAAAGTAAGCGGAAGTAAAATTGCAACTTTCGGTGATGAAAAGAAAGTTTTCGTGGTCGCTGATCTCAGGGGAAATCTGCACCGCCGGAACGACTCTGCACAATTTAGCGGTAAGTTTCAGTAGTCTTAAAAAGTATTCCAGTGTTTGGAAATATCACTAAACTAAGTATTAATGACGAGAAAGAGTTTAATAAACAAAATAAATTATTCGTTGAGTATTTGGATTCGATACGAGAACGAGTTCAATCAAACTACGACTTGTGTGCCTTAAAAAAACTCGGTCGATCTCTAATGGTTGTTTATCACTCAGCACCTAACTATAACTTTGAAAAAGAAATTTTTCATTACTATATCTCGGGAAATAAAGGAAGAAATGTCGCAAGATTTCTATCTAGGGTTTAATTATCTTTGCTAAAATCCCTTCAGTGCCTAATTAAATAAAGCCCTCTTGCCTAAACATTTGTTTAAAATCTTCCTAACCTTAAGGTTGCCCAGTTTTTTTTATATTTTATTTCACTAAAAGTAAAGATTTATTTGGCACTTAGCTTTGATCGAAAGCTACTAGCTGAAACTCCTACATTGCGTTGGTAAAATAAATAATATATTTTTTCACTTTTACCGAAGAAAATAATACTCTCAATAAATTTGGATTTGTTCAGCTTCATAAGGATTCCTATAGGTTTTAATTATTCCATGAAACATTCATTCTGGGATTATCCACTTTATCGGTTATGAAAGCATAACATCGAAATATCAATGAAAATATAACAAAAGTTTTGCTTTGACCAAACTATGTACATGATAATTTATCATAAATGAAAAACAATGATAGAAATTGCATAGTTACAATACGGTTCCAATCGGAAAAGATGATCACACCAATGAAGTGTATGAGCAAAAACAATAATAAACTATATCCAAATATAACAAGAATTGTATTGATCTTGTTGAGATCTTGTTGAGATCTTTAAACGAGTAAAAGAAAACAGGAAGGATAATCTCTAACAAACTTATAAAGTTTATCTCTGGACAGTAAGTGAAAACAACATGCATGTTGACAAACCCGTTTCTGTGGTTATTTTCAAGTCGTTTTTATATTTACATTTAATTAGTTTTTCACAGGATTTCACCAAAATAAATAAATTGCCGTTTCTATGAATAATTTATAATTTCCTTTAAAAATTATTAATGGGAATAAACAATGCTCAGGTTTACGGGAAACATAGAGTAAGGAACTGGATGTTCACATTGGAACACCTGTATCCGGGATGAAACCAACCGTTTCCGCGTAAAATAAAGGAGACGCTACGAGATGGGAAGCCCTTGAAGTATCCTTCCGTTCTAAGTAAGCTAATAACTTAATATCTGAACATTTTAAGATAGTATTTGGTTGTAAAAGGATTTAATTTTTCATAAATAACGTTTTTGTTTTCCAAAGTTTTTATTTTTGTTTTGATTTCTTGAGTAGGAGCAATGAATAGAGAGTGGCCTGTATTCATTGATAGGAGGTGCATTAGATCTACGCACAATGAGGGGCTCGTTGTCCCACTAGTAGTTTTAGACTTCCACTACTGACTAACCACGCCTATCAACACGGAGAACAGTAACCTTAAACTGTTTCGCAAATTAATCCGGGCCAAGTGCCCGCTTCGATGTTACGCCACTAGTGCAACCTCCGCGAACTGTATTTTCAACTTCTGATTTTCACTCACTTCTCCATCCGGTGGGGAAAGGGAACGATACAATACAGCGATAGTTGAACTTTGTCCAATGAATCGATTGTTGATGCTGATAGTTCTTCATCTTTAGCGCTATCGATTTTCAGAACAATATCGAATCAAAGAAACGAACAAGTAGGACTAAAACGATAAGACGATATAAGTTGTGATTTATATCGGATAAAATCTGTGGGTGAGATTTGATCCGATGGGTCAGGTCAAATGATTTGATGGGTCAGGTTTATTATCTGGTTTTAGCGAATTTCCCCTATTGAAGAAGCTATTACCGTAGGTCTCATGGTAAGACTTAAGCCCAAGACCATGATAACTTTTCATTTTGGGGCCCCCAGAAGCAAAAAAAACCCCATTCGTTCAAATTTCTAGATATACCGGGTGTCTCACCTAAAGTGAACCAATAGCTAACATTTTTACTATAAATCTGACAACGTAATTCTTATGGGGGACTTCCCATTATTTTTAAACCTGCTTTTTGAAGTCACTTCGAAATTTAAAAAATGGCCGCCATTTTCCAATATGGCGGACAACTTTAATTTTTCTTATGGAACACCCTGTAATTTATGGCGTTTTTGAATTCTACAATTAATTTTAGGAACATTTTATATCTTCTTATTTTTTCGTAAACTCAGTGGTTCAGGAGATAAGAGCAGTTAAAGTTTGTTTTTTGCCCATTTAAAATGCATTGTGTCCATTTAACTATGCCATCCTATGTATTCCTTATGAGTAAAATCATATCCAAAATAACAAATGTCCACCAGTGAATCTAGACTAACAATTATTTTGTGATTAAATCTCAAGTAAACTCACATTTTTAGGCATTTTTACTCTTTGGTATCTTTTATTTTAACCCAACCGTTTTCGATATACAGACTACCAACAATATCCCAATGCATTTTAAAGGGGGAAAAATCAAACTTTAACTGCTCATACCTCGTTAACCATCAGGTTTAGGAAAAAATGGAAAGAATAAAAAGTTCCTAAAATTAAGCGTAGAATTCAAAAGTTTCATAAAATATAGGGTGTTCCATAAGAAAAATCAAAGTTGTCCGCCATATTGGAAAATGGCGGCCATATTTTTAAGTTTCGAAGTGACTCCTAAAAGCAACGTTAAAAATAAAGGGAAGTCCTCCGTAAGAAGTTTTTTGTCAGATATCTAATAAAAAATTAGCTATTGGTTCACTTTAGGTGAGACACACGGTATATAGAAATTTGAACGAATGGTTTTTTTTGCTTCTGGGGGTATTTTTGCTTATATATCTATATATGTGTCTGTAAGCACGATAGCGCTCGCAAAAATGGTCCGATCAGAATGAAATTTGGCATAGATGTGTAAAGTAGTAATTATTCGGATGAGTTCGAAAACCAGTCCGATCGGACCACTATAAGGGGGGGGGGTAAAGGGGATAAACCCCCCAAAAATGGATTTTTTGGGTTTTTATATATAAAAATAAAAAATAAAATTTTGGTAAGCACCATTAAATTCAGCTCGAAAAAACAAACAACTTAGTATTTTGTATCATTTCTCTATGTCTATTGGTTACCGAGGTATTGAAAGTGGTAAAAACTGTACATTAACACCAATGCTAACCTTATGGGAAATAAGTAAAATTCTATATCTCGCTTATTTTTCAACATATCTTAATAAAACTTAGTTTGGGGCTTCATCTAGATGAGATTTAAGGTGTTTCAGTCTAAAATCACCGATATATCCATTTTTGTGGCAGCAAACCTGCATACTCATTCCCCATGTTATCCTTATGGGCAATAAAAAAATTCCATACCTCCATAATTTCTAAACCTATCTTGATAAAACTTGGTAAATGGCTTCTTTTAGATAAGATCTACTAAATATTGAAATAAAAACACCCAGTTTTAACATGCCTGTAGCAGCAAACCTGCATACTCATTCCCCATGTTATTCTTTGTCACGTTAGGTGACAATAGTGCGAATTTTTTTTTAATTTAATTTTCGTTGTAAGATTTTTTTTTATAAATAAATTCAGACTTGTTAGAGAAGGCAAGCAGGGGCAGACTTGATAGGCTCGAGTCGGTCAGGTATGCGCGTCTGTCTGGGGGTTGATGACGTGGTCATTGTTTCCTACCAGGGCGAAGGTCATAAATACGGGTGCCGCGCTGTCGATTGCCTCATTTCATTTGGTTTGAAGCTGGAGAACGAGCAGCAGTTTCTACACTTGTTTCCCTCGGTTAAGAGGGTTCGAGTCTGGAGTATTGTGTCATCTGATCTTCGAAATTGGCATCTGGGGAACACCGCCCTCCACTGGGTCCATCGCCCTTCGGCGAGTCGCTACAACGGCCAACCACTGCTGGAGGGCTTCTTGTCAATCGTCTTCGGCCAGCTGATAACTGGAGCTGGGTGTCTGTTCCTGGAGGCGCGAGGGAGTCTGCGCCGAACCCTGAACCAGCGTGGCGGGAGGACCGTCTACAGGAGATCAGTCGACTAGTGATGAGTACACTACACCATCTTGTTGTAGGGATAACATGGTATGGCATTATTTTTCAACTGAAAGGGCCTTACTCCGGAGCAAACAACTAAAGTGATTTTGGGGTTGCAAACTGTTAGGGGCAATACGAGTTGTGGAAAGGGGAGAATTCAAAGGACTTACTGAGAATTGCACTAATTTTAGGTTTAAGGATATCTTGTTAGTTTTAAGTTTGTTTCATGTAATATACCTTTCTGGAGTAATGGCTGACTTATTATTTCATCGCCCACATGTTCCTTCCTTCGGAGCATTCCAACTTGATTTTTCAAAATTAGTATACGGGGACCTGTCAGCTACTCCTGGTTACTGGAGAACAGTCTAGGAGTGGTTTGGGGACCACGTATCAGATGCGCCACTCTGCTAGTCAAGGGAGTGCTTTGATGGGGGAATTTAGTGGACTGGTGAAATAATTTAAATTTCTTAATCATGAGTTTCAATGTGGATCTGCTCCACAAGGATGAGCTACTGTACGAGTTACAATGGCGTGGTATTCCAGCCACAACAAATAATCTTGCCGCTGGGCTGCGAAAAAAGCTAAGGAAGGCGTTGAGGGAAGGGGTTCCAACTAATTGGGACAATTTGACCGTTCTGAGGGTTGCAATTGAACTAGACAATTGTAGATCGAAGGTAGATGAATTAAGACAGTTGATCGCAGGGGTAGATCAAATCAAGGAAGCTGTGGGAATCACTAGGTTGAAGGAACGGGTGAGTCATTTGAGGCGTCGTTTGGGTAATTTGCTCCGAAATGCCAAATCGCGTTTGCAGGATTCGCCGCGAAGTAAGGTTATAGAATGGGTGAAAGAGTCAGAAACCTGGGAGGGTATTTTAGCGGAAAGGTTAAGTAAGTTGGACGAAGATGTCGTAAAAGAGAGTTTGCGAAAACTAAGTGAAACAAACGAGGACGAGGAGAAAAGCGTGGAGATAGATAGTATCGAATTGAGTAACGATGTTTTTGAGCCGGATCGTAGCGGGGCAAATTCGGAATCGCAAGTTGTTAAGGAACCGGACGCGACGGTGTTAAAGGTCAATGAGTCGGAGGGAATAGTTTTAGGTACTGATAAGGTCCCGCCGCACTCAATGCCTGTTAGTGGATTATTCACTAAACTAGCTAATCCTTTAGAAAGAATTATACGTGACATTCCAAAAAATGTTAATGGCCTGGATCATGCTAAGTTACTAGAGTTACTCGATGTAGTAAATAAGTTGAAGAAAAATAGTAAGTTAAGTGACACCCAGGTATTAGAAATTGTGTCTAGTCATGTAAGCAATCCGTTGTTGGGGAAAATTAATTCCCACATACAATGTGGAGATAGTTTAAGTGTCGCCCATAGTGCTTTGCTAAAGTGTTTCATTCCTCGCGGTTTGTATCAGAAGTTAAAGAGTGACATGGTAGATCGAAAGCAGGGTCCAGAGGAGCCTCTTTCAATGTATGTGTGGGAGATTAGAAAAAACGCAGAGTTATTGAAATGTAATTACACTGATGAGGAACTGATTGACGCAATTGTCATGGGGATTAATCCTCGTGATAGAAATAAATTAGTTTTTCAGGGTTTCCCTAGGAGTTTTGAAGAATTAGAGAGAATGTGTGTGTTTGCACAAAATATTGAGTACAATGACAGAGAGAGGGACGAGTTAAGGGGACCAAGGAACCAAAATAGGGGAAATTATCCTAGTAGGGGTTATGTAAATAACGTCAATGCTTCGAACGGCAATGAAGGGAGAAATAGAGTATGTTTTTATTGTTCCAAGCCGGGGCATTTAATAAGGGATTGTTGGAGACGAAATAGGGGTAACAGAGGTGGATCTAATAGAGGGATGCCCGATAGGAGAGGATCTGAGATTCCCAGGGACCAAGAGCAGGGAAACTAGGAAAGCGGAAGCGTGCCTTCCGTAAAACAGGTAATTTTATTAAGAAGAAGTATAAGAAATTTATTGGTAAGAATCAGGTGTGTAACGTAAGTGTTAAAGAGCACATTAAAGGGGAGAAATTTAAGTTAAGAAAATTGGAGAGGAAGGTAAAAAATAAAATTTGGTTCAAAACAAAACGGGGAATTCACAGCTTGCCAGTTGTAAAGGTTAATTTTAGTAAAGATATGAGTGAGTGTGCGTTACTAGATACTGGTAGTTCTGCTAATATTTTAAGTAAGAGAGTATACGACGAGTTACAATCACGGAAGTTAGTGATAAGCCTCTCCAATGATAAGGTAGAATGTTTAACCGCGACCAGTGAGTCAATCAACGTTTTAGGGATTTGCAAAGTAAAGATTAAAATTCAAAACAAATCGTGGGTTACACAGTTTTTAATAGCTGAAAAAATAACTTGGGATGTTATTTTGGGTGTGAATTTCATGAAAAGAACAGGTTTGATTTTAAATGTGGGAGAAAATCAGGGGTATTTTTCTTTCGACGAGAGAAACGTGTTTAATTTAAATGTCATTGAACATAAAGAAGGAGCACGAACGGAAGATGTGAAGATGGAATTGAAAATCGGTCGCGGTGAACTTAGGGAAAAAATCAGTAAATTAGTAGCAGATAACCCTAAAGTTTTTACAAATGAAATAGGTAAGGCGCTCGATTTTCAATGCGAGATAAAACTTAAAGATAAGACCCCAGTCAAGATAAGACCATATCCTGTTTCTCCGCCTAATATGAAAATAATGAGAGAAATCACCGATTCGCTACTAAAACAAGGAATAATCGAGCCTAGTTTGTCAAGCTACTCGTCACCTAGTTTTCTCGTTAGCAAAGGGGAGGGGAAAGGTCATAGGTTAGTCACCAATTATAAGGAATGAAATGCTAAGATCGAGCCAATTGTGCATCCTATAGGTGAATTGCAGGGATCATTTAACTACCTCAGCGGCGCTTCCATATATACAGTGTTGGATTTAAATAATTCATATTATCAGGTGCCCCTCCATCCAAATAGTAGACATTTAACAGCGTTTTCCACTCCATATTCTCTTTACCAGTACACAAGATGTCCGAACGGGCTCCACCTAGGTTCGGGGTTATTGTCAAGTTATTTAGATAGAGTATTTTCAGATTTGAAATTCAAATGTTTGATTTCATTTGTGGATGATATAGTTGTATTTTCAAAGAGCCCAGAGGAACATACGGAGCACTTAACTGAAGTTGTCAATCGATTATCTGAGGCCAATCTAACTGTGAACCCGAGTAAGGTGTATTCGCAGCTGAGGAGATAAGTTTTCTAGGGCACAGAATTTCCCACAATACTTTGAAAATCGACCCGGATAGGACCAAAGCGATTAGGGATTATAAGAGCCCGACAACTGTAAAGAACTTGAGTAGGTTTATTGGAATGATTAATTTTTATTCCAAGTTTATCGAGAACTATGCCATTTTGTGCGCCCCACTAAACGAGTTGAGAAAGAAAAACGCAAATTTTAAATGGTCGGAGGAATGCGAGGAAAATTTTCAGAAACTTAAAGAGTCCATATGTAACCCGCCTGTATTACGTTTACCGAATTATGAGGCGCCGTTTGTACTGCAAACCGACGCGAGCCAGGTCGGCTTAGCTTCAGTTCTCCTGCAGGAAATCGATGGGGTAAGATATCCAATCCACTATTATTCCAAGAAATTTACTAAGCAGGAATTTAACTTATCGGTGTACGAAAAAGAAGCGCTAGCAGTAGTATTGTCAATCCAGAGGTTCAGAAGTTATCTAGAAGTAATGCCGTTTTATCTAGAAACAGATAACCAGAGTTTGTCATGGGTGTTGTCACATCATAATAAGCTAGGTAAATTAGGGCGCTGGGCGGAGTTAATATTAGGATTGCCGTTTAAAGTGAAGCACATAAAGGGGTCAAGCAATAAAACCGCAGATTGTTTGTCTAGGATGTTTGAAGGTTATCCAGAGATTGAGGTGGAGTGTGAAACGCCGGCCGACGATATTAATGATTTAGTAAGCAATTTAAACAAAGTAGCCCGTGAGAAACGTGAAAATATTGGTTCCGAGATAGTAAATAATTTAAATGATTATCCTGCAGCATATACCGACTTACGAGAGCACCAAAGACGTGATCCAGTGATTTCTGGTTCAGTAAATCAAATAAAAAGGGGAGAGAGATTACCGCAATATGTTATGAGCCAAGGTGTGTTGCTATTTAAACCCCCGAACAAAAGGAAAGGGCGAATCGTGGTTCCGGAAGCTCTGAGAGATATGATTTTACATTATTATCACAACAGTACTAGTACAGGTTGTCACCTAGGTATATCGAAAACTGCGAATAAGATAAATAATAATTTTTACTGGGAAAGAATGTTCAATGACGTCAGAGAGTATGTTGGGAGGTGTGAAATATGTGCCAGATCTAAACAAGCTCAAAGAACATACCACGGCGATATTGTTAGTTATCAAGCAACAAAACCGATGAGTAAACTGTATGTAGATTTAGCGGGAAAGTTCCCCAGGAGTAAAACAGGTCACACAATGCTGCTTGTAGTGATTGATGATTTTTCTAAGTATGTCTGGTTGGTTCCTTTGAGGGATGCGAAAACGTATAATATCGTTAAGGCATTGGAAACACAGGTTTTTAAACATGTGGGAACACCGGAAATGATCATCAGTGATAATGCCTCCTACTTTAGAGGAAAGGAATTTAAGAATTTCTGTTTTAAGTACGGAGTGAAATTACACAGAATAGTGGCGTATAATGCTAAATCAAATAAAAGTGAGAGGTACATAAAAACAGTTAAAGGGAGCATGGTGGCACTGCACCATGATTGTCACGACAATTGGGACAGTAGATTACATTACATTCAACTAACACTGAACATGGCAGTGAATGAGGTGACAAAACACACAGCCTTTCAACTCATGTATAATTTCGAGCCAAATTGCAGTTTGACTTCGATATGGAGGGTTAATGACCTGCTTGGAGATCCGTCAGATAAAGAGGAAGTAAAGACCAGGTTCAATCGGGCGATAAGAAATTTAAAGCGAGCTCACAGTAGGACGAGAGAGCGAAGGTTGGTTGATGAAGGAGCCAAGCATCCTTTTAAACTGTTTGATTTAGTGCGTGTTAGGATTCACCACTTAAGTGACAAGGCGGCTAAATTTCAAGCTAAACTCGCATATAAATGGTCAGAGAAATACAGGATAATTCATTTTTTGAGCCCTGTTACAGTGCTACTGCAAAAAGAATCTGATTGGAAAATAATTCAGAGAGCGCACCTTGACCAGTTAAAAAGGGGGTAAATGGGAGATTGTATTATTTAGGCAAGATAAGAAAGGTTTTATGTAAGGCGGAAGTCAAAGGTTTTATTTCATATTTGTTTGTTGTGAAGCCTGGGGAAGCTGTGAAATTGAACGCCATACTGAATTTGATAGTCAGCGAAGCCTGAATTGATTATTTAATTGAAATGGAACGCGATGTCAGTCAGTGGTTAGCGAAGCATGACAGTTTTCTGTGAGGAACGCAGGACAAATAGGAATTAGTAATTATTAAAGGTGAATAATAAAAAAATGTAAGTGGGAAATAATTGGGAAATGCAAAACAAAATTATTATAACTACGTTGCAAAAATGCTGCTCGAGGACCTTGGACGCAAGTGAATTGAGAAAGCGAAAGAGATTATTTTAAGAATGTGTATTGTTCGATGAGAGAAGAATCGTGGCCAGGTTTTTCTTTCATTTCATAAAAAGATCGTCAGCGCAGGGGACAACAATATTTCAGTTCAGTAGTTTAGTTTGTATTTAAAAATTATATGCGTATTAACACCTTTCTTATTTTGGTTCTATAACAAGACTTATTTTTAAGCTTTATAAATAGTATTGATAAAAAAATAGGCGCCTATTTCAATTCCATTTCAAATTATGTCAATTGTATTTCAATGTATTTTAAGAGGGGTTCAATAAACTGTTGTGTATTAGTGTAAATAGTTAAGGAAAATAGTTAGGCTTTAAGTAAACAGTTTGGAGATTTAAAATAAATGAGCTCGTGAGAAATAAAAAGGTAAAAGGGAAAATGTTTAAAGTTAATTTGTACTTGATGTCTTATGTTATCACGCATAAGGACATTATTATGACAGTTACAAGATTAAACAAATTCCAAAACAAATTATGTATAACTAGTATGATGTATACTGGTAATGATTAATACTGGTTTAACCAGGTGTAAATAAAATGAAGTGTCGCAAATATTAAGGTTAATTAATTTCATATTGGGTTATAGTAGGAAGCTGAAAGATGTAATCCAGGCTATTAATATGAAAAAAACCTTGTTAAGATTTTAAAGTTTGTGATGAGTAGACACAAACACAGTAGAAGGAGGAAGTGCGCGCGACCTTGGGTTGGGGCGATGCGACTATGGTTCGTAGATAAGCGAGCAGATAACGGATGAGGAAAGGTTGATAGCATTCGCGTGCAAGAAAGGTTTGTGCTTCCTGAGATTTATCTCAAAACAGATGCGTGTGAATTTCAACGCGATTATGAAAGTTGTTTGTAAATAAATAATTCGTTTGAGGGATGTAAGTAGTCAAACGAATTTTTATTTTGAAAGGGGAGGTTTCTCACGTTAGGTGACAATAGTGCGAATTTTTTTTTAATTTAATTTTCGTTGTAAGATTTTTTTTATAAATAAATTCAGACTTGTTAGAGAAGGCAAGCAGGGGCAGACTTGATAGGCTCGAGTCGGTCAGGTATGCGCGTCTGTCTGGGGGTTGATGACGTGGTCATTGTTTCCTACCAGGGCGAAGGTCATAAATACGGGTGCCGCGCTATCGATTGCCTCATTTCATTTGGTTTGAAGCTGGAGAACGAGCAGCAGTTTCTACACTTGTTTCCCTCGGTTAAGAGGGTTCGAGTCTGGAGTATTGTGTCATCTGATCTTCGAAATTGGCATCTGGGGAACACCGCCCTCCACTGGGTCCATCGCCCTTCGGCGAGTCGCTACAACGGCCAACCACTGCTGGAGGGCTTCTTGTCAATCGTCTTCGGCCAGCTGATAACTGGAGCTGGGTGTCTGTTCCTGGAGGCGCGAGGGAGTCTGCGCCGAACCCTGAACCAGCGTGGCGGGAGGACCGTCTACAGGAGATCAGTCGACTAGTGATGAGTACACTACACCATCTTGTTGTAGGGATAACATGGCATGGCATTATTTTTCAACTGAAAGGGCCTTACTCCGGAGCAAACAACTAAAGTGATTTTGGGGTTGCAAACTGTTAGGGGCAATACGAGTTGTGGAAAGGGGAGAATTCAAAGGACTTACTGAGAATTGCACTAATTTTAGGTTTAAGGATATCTTGTTAGTTTTAAGTTTGTTTCATGTAATATACCTTTCTGGAGTAATGGCTGACTTATTATTTCATCGCCCACATGTTCCTTCCTTCGGAGCATTCCAACTTGATTTTTCAAAATTAGTATACGGGGACCTGTCAGCTACTCCTGGTTACTGGAGAACAGTCTAGGAGTGGTTTGGGGACCACGTATCATCTTATGGGGATTACGAAAACATGTCATATCTTACTACATTGGATGGAAGTATTTTTTTTTTTGTATTTGAAATTCGCTGAGTATGCAGGTCTGCTGCAACGGGGGTATTCTTGTACGCATTAGTACAGTATTAGCAGAGAGCGATTATGTATAAATGATTTTTGTCCTACACTTTGTCATGCAACATTCGTGTAAACTAGAATGTTAGACATGTTAATACTATACACTTGGTTTTAGTTTAAACCTTTTTGCTAACAAGAGGTTAACAGGTTACAATTATGACTTCTACCTGTTCACATTCTTTTTGTTGTTTGGTTCGGTTAGGTGAGGTTCTATAGTGTCGTGTTGTAAACGGTCTTCTCAAATATTATTTCTGGGTAAATACCATATTCACCCAATAATATTTGAGATATATATTAATATTGAGATATATTGATATCTCAATAATGTTTGAGATATTAATATCTCAATAACATTTGAGATATGAATATAAAACTTCTCAATAATATTTGAGAGGACCGTTAACAACACAACACTACAGAACCTCAGCTAACCGAACATAACAACAAACAGAACACTTATACTGGCAGAAGTTATAATAGGTAACCTCTAGTAAAAAAGGTTAAAGTTAAAAAACAATATATATATTATTAACATGTCTAGCATTCTCACACCAATTACTGTGTGGTTATATGGTTAAGTTTCTATAGTTATATTCAAGTTTTAATGTCTACATTTAATTAGTTACTCACAGGATTTCACCAAAAGATATAAATTGCCACTTCTTATGAATGATTTGTAATTTCCTTTTAAAACTTTTACACATAATTTAGAAACCATAATATCTAAATACCAAGGGAAACATTACAACAGTTTTGATCCCTACTCCCCTTCCTCATCCGGTTAGGAAACGGAACGATCCAGCGATAGTTGAACTTTGATCGATAAATCGATTAATGATGTTGATATTTCTTCATATTTAGTCAAGCTAGGTCTTTAAATGAGTAAAATTTATTATTCAACAATGTATGGCTGTGTTGGCGGCTGTTGACATCGGGTTAAAATCTTTGAAACATAGGCTTTAATTTTGTGAGAACGTCTATCCTAAAAAAAAAACAAATAAACGCTATCAAAAAACTAAGACGTACTTTCTCCCTTAAAATAATTATAATAACTATCAAATTTATAAAATGAAATGAACCATATTGAAAGTTGATTATCTTACAAATAAACACCAAATTTAATCAAAATCGATTAGTAATTAATGGAAATATTGGTTTTTAAATATTTGCCATAAGAATAAAATTGGACAACGTTAACCAATAACGTTAAGAAAAACATTGGAATAACATATTAGTCAGGTTATTGGTATAGGTTAAGATATGGTTACTGTACGATGAGAGAAATGGTTACACGAATTGTACATGACAAAGCGTAGGAGACATTAACAAGTCGGGTGTTTGCTGGCGGTGGCCGCTACGTGCCGATCCCTTTACCCTCAGGAGACACGCCGACCGTTTGTACTTATTCGTTTTAATTACTTATGATAATAACAGTATACTTTCTTATAAAAGAAAAAATAGTTTCACTGAGGATTAAATTTGACATACGGACACAATATTATGGTTTTTTACTGTTTATCAGGTTGCAATTGTTAAAAATACATGTGTATTATTAGATAATATTTCGATCCCTTAAAACAAATTCATATTTAATCGGATAACAATGCAACAAATTTCATTTTAAACCGTTTATTTCACATATAACTTATGTAAGTTAAGGTTATGTATGAGAACGGAATAAAACGACACTATTTCTTATGTTTTTATATTCACTCATGAGAAGAACGAATATTTAGGTTTTGGGTTTTAGTTTTCTTAGGCTGTAGATAGTTGACATGAGGAGCTTAACAAACATACCGAAAAACCGGGGTTTCGCTGTACGAAAAATATTACAAACTTACAATTTAATTCAAGCTTTTGGTACCCTCCCAATTCTTACAAGAAAACTTATTTTATTGTGGAAAACAATTACTGTACCAACGCTATTTATAATAAACATTTTTGCATTAAACGGTTGGGTTTGTTAAATGATTTAAGTTATTATTCAACAATTTTTTCAAACATACACTAAGTGCTTTTTTGACGTAATAATGATTATACCCCTAAAAAATTGCCCACAAAGAGAAAAGAGCACGATATTTAGGAAAATATCTACATGAAATACAAAATTCGTACATACATTTTTCCAAGTTAACAAGCCAATAGGATTTTTCATTTTAGTGTGGCACCAAATTTGTAATGAAATACCTGGAGCTGTCCCACAGCCACCGTTCCAATCAGTTGCTGATATGGCCTTGCCCTTGCTTCCCAAAGGCAATATTTCCAATGACTGATTGAATGGTCAAATAAAATAAAATAAAATCAAAAATCACTTTACAAGTAAGTTTACGGTTGGATTAAGTTATATTTTGCACTTCATCTCATAGTTGGTTTATTATATAGGAAATGGGTAAGAGAAGATTATATGCTGTGTTAGCAACTTTTACAATTTATGTGGAAATAGTTATTGGTGTGTTGAGGGAAATGGTTATTGTATAATGAGGGAAATGGTTACTGCCCCGAGCCCTGCCTCAATGAATGATCGATAAATATAAAGTCTCGGGTAAGAGTAACAAACAGCTTGGATACTTTCATAATGCTGCTATAACAGACATTGTTAGAAATAGGTTGTAGAACACATTGTTTTTTAAATCAAAATGATATACTGAAATCTTTGAAACATAGGCTTTATCAATTTTGTGAGATCGTCTATCCTAAAAAATACCAAAAATCTAAGCTATTTTTCAATTTACACTTTCTTAGGGTAACGGGTTTTATCGCTTAAGGTGTTTATGATTCACACTTGGAAAAATGATGCTGTCAATGATATGAATTGACTGTCTTGAACAGAATCAGTACCCGATTAAATCCAAAACCAGAAATGCAGTTGGGAAACAAGATTCACACTAATTTTACGTTTTTGTGGGGCTAGAGATTATTATTAAAACAGTTTTCGGTTAATAACTTCTTTCTAAATGTTAGCGAAGAGAATGGTAAGTAAAAAATTTAATTTTAATTTTGATTAGTGTAACAGAAAATAAAAATGGGGTTACCTATTTTGATGAATTCATTACCAAGCAATAGCTTTAGTAGCATATTGGCATCATTTTATATTTGTATTTGTGCATTAGTTTAATTTACTCATATATCACCTTTATGGAATCAATTTACGATAAAAAGTGCAGTTAAATATGATAAGCACAAGATGGTGTTTTAATTAGACGAGTGTATTGATATCTGTAACTTCTATTTTATTTATACTGTTCATAAACATATAATATATGCTGATTGCGAAGTGCAAATTTTATACCCTGTGTGAACCGGTATTGTCGGGGGCTCTATAATAGTCTGATTAACAAGATATTAAAATATCAAAAATGATAAAAGATTTTCGGCATTCTATTCAAGTCTGTCTCTTAGCTTGTCTAGATTGGTAGACTGCAAATGTGTAATAAAAGGCCTGGGGCAGTCCCAAAGCCACTGTTCCAATCAATGTTGCTTGTATAGCCCCTTACTCGCCGACGTCATTATTAACTATGCGACTGATCAGAAAGGGAAGTAAGATGTCAATTTGCACACCATATTATTTCAAGTTATCTGGCCACATGATTTTAAAGGTTTGAAGGCTTTATGATTTATATGATTAAATAATTTTTTTCATTATTCATAATCTGTAATTATTGAATAGCTTGTTTACCTGTTATTAAATAGTTTTATTGGTAATATGAAAGCCCCTATGTGTTAGCCTTTGGACTAATAAATACATTATAGAGTCACCGATCAGTTTTCAGAATGCCTAGACAATTTTGATGAGCTTTACTAGGAGTTTTCAGTTTTTTTCTTGTTAAAAATTGCATCCTACGTAGATTATACAATGAACAAAAACTGTCTTGTACAGGGTCATTATGCATTTAATTCCATACAAAGTAATATCAATAAATATACGCTTATACTTACTATTTTGTAGGTGACCCCATTCGTATAACTCCATTACACATTTTGTAGGTTTTTTAATTCCATCTGAATCGCAGTAGAGAGCAAAAAAAGAATTTACACGTTGACACTTGCCCCTGAATATTCATTACTGTGACAGAAAATTACTCTGCGCCTTCCTGTTTCAGCTAATGGAATAATTTATTGCGTGGAAAAAGGGCTTGTTATAAAAATAAATTTTCTAAAAGGAAACATAAATCCTCTTTGTAATAAAATTAGAAAATTCTTAAGTATAAGTTTATTAGATATTTAGATGACAAAGACTGTTTAAATATATAAAACTGTTATTCTTAACTGGTATTGGTATCCAACTAAGGATCTAAATGGGCTTTTCTCCGATCAATTTATTGACTAATTGACTAAAAACATAAAAAAATGTTTATAAAAATAAAAATTTTTTGTATATAGGTGTATAAAGGAAAGTGCCAAGAAGGATTGTGAATATTATTTATTGATGTTATTGAGGAAATAATTGTTGCGTGATTTTTTATAACTTATTGCTTTTAATGCCTTTCTCTCAAATTTAGCAGATGCGTTTCTGGGTTTAACATGCATTTTAATTGTTAAAATACAAACTTTTAAGATAAATTAGGAAAAATTAGGAATATTTTTGCAATGTTTAGTTAAATATTGCTTAGGTAGCTGCAAAATAATTTATAATGATAAAGGTTGATAGATTCCGTCATATTTAGTGCATAATGTTAGAAAGTGCAAGTGGTGATGCCGAGTCGCTGGCAGACGCTGATCGTCTCTCACATTAATAATTCACGCCGTCTTCTTCAAATGGATTCCCGATATGACTCGCTCTCCAGTGGTGATGGATGATAATTTCAAATGTATTTCTAGATATTCACATTTTTAACCTAATAAAATAGTTGGTACAAATCTTACTATTCAAATAAAACTATAGCACAGTAAAATATACAATAGTCTTATTAAAGGTGTATGTAACCAAGTTATGTCGTCTATTGTCGAATGTTTGTATCGCAAATTAATTTAAAAATTTGTTTTATATTTTGCTGTTTGAAAAGTTATGTAGCAGACAAATAAACTGTATTTGCTAAATGTCGTAATATTCTTGTAAAACCAGCCATTTTGTAAAAACCCAACATTAATTATTGTTAGCCCTTATATTAGTTTGTTATCCATAACTATCCATTACTCCATTATGTGCGTTTGGAATTAAGTTTAAATGTTCTTTGACATTTTTTCTTTCATTGTATGAAGATTGTATTTTAATATTGACAAACGACACAAAAATGCATCACATGTAACATGTAAACTGCATTAGGCGTAAATCTTATAAATAAGCCAAACATTTAGTAGTTGTGAATTAATGCGAAATATCCTCACCATCCATTGAGGTTTTATTATAATACTAAACAAATCTCAATTGAACTACCGTTCTGTGATGATTTTTAAATTGCCAATTTTTATCTACTGTTACCTTTAAGAAAATTTATTTTGTCGCCGTTTTGTTAAATTTTATTTGTTTTTTTTTTAGATGTAAGGAAGAGATTATATAAACATATAGGCAACACAACCACATGTGCATTATTAAGATAATATTATACAATAAATTAGTAGGCCTACTTGTAAGTAAAAAAATTTATTTATTGAATATACGATGATATAGTGCATACTCCAATTCAGGTAAACTGGGGCTAAAACAATGTTTATAATCGTAGTAATGATAAATACAATATTCACATCCAATCTTCCCGTGTTCCCTTATCTTCAGACCTAAGAAAGTTGAAGAAAAGATTGATTACGGGAAGTGTTAATGATTGTTGTTTTAAAGAGATGGCTTAAATAAAACTTTGTGTAATCGTTAGAATGAGTGATGAAGATGGTTTAGTAGTAAATTAATTGAAATTTTTTTTGAAAGTGGTTTCTTTAAGATTTTTGTTTCACCAAAGTAAGTAAGTACAAAAAATAAAATGGAGCTTCCAAACGAATAAACTGATATTGAAAAAGTGATCTTACAATAGTTTATACATAACCTTGTTTTACAAATCGAACTTGAATTCCCAGCTATTTACTTTATAAAGTAACGTTTTCACGAGAAAATTTACCAGGTTCGGCGTCAAATCGTGTAATTTTAAGATACTGTGAAACGTGTTTTGTATTAAACGTTTTCGTTATTACATGTCCTAAAATAAAACTCTCAATAGACTTTGATTACCTTAGCGGGGAAAAACTTAAATATATAAATATCTTTAAGACAATTTACGAATTTAATGATATATAACATGATTGAAACCCTGCAGAAAACAAGTGCATTCAGCTAGATGTAGCAATAACAAATTATCCTACTAAAAAATCTTTTCAGCTTAGGTAAGTAAAATTTTAATTTCATTTAATCAGTAATTATTAAGGCTAAGACTAAGGGTAAAATAAAAAAAATACAGACTAACGATTTTCAATATCTTAGAAAACATGATTTTCAAAGATATTATATCAAATCATCCTACTAAAAAAAGTTTTCAGCTTAGGTGGATGAAATCTTTAATTTGTACAATCAGCAATTATTAAGACTAAGATTATTAAGAGTAAGACAAAAAAGTACAAAGTAAAAATTTGTAATGTCTTAGAAAACATGATTTTGACAGAAATTATAAAGTTATATTGCTGTATAAAACATATATAAAACAAATTTTGACTGTTCCCAAATTTACAGTTTGACAATGATGTGAATAAAACCCTACGATTTATTTTCCATACCTGAGTTATGACTAATAACAATAATATAAGAGGAAATTTTGTGGAACATCAAGATACTATTCCAATCCGATAAAGCCTCTAAAATAGCTTGAATATGTCGATAGTCAATAAAATATTGCCTCACTTCGATAAAGTGACCGTTAAGTTCGGTTTTATTCAGGTATTCTTTTGCGGTTACTCTTGAACTCTGATTTATTTTCTGAAAAGGTGATATTTATTTGTATGTGAAAAATATTGAGTATTTTGTTTTTCACTGTATAACTCTTTATTTTGGAGACTTTAAAAATACAACGCTCTATGAACATACAAGGTACTATCATGTGCCGTAAAAATTCCGGAAATCTATGGGTAATTAGATGAAACCCAGAAGATTATTCATTTGTACACATCACACTTTTAGAATATTTTTAGGTATTAACGGCGTGCATAAAGATGCGATCACCATGCCAACATTAAAAATGAAAACACAAAAATACAATTAACGGGAGTAAAACGGGCTTTAACACTACCGAATATGTACATAGTAGAGACTAAGAATCTGGGGATTTAATAAAACAAAAAAAAACAAAGGTGCATGTCACTGGCCCGTTATTCCGTAGTATATTGTTCCAGCCCGGCATTCGAATAATCTTCTACGGTATTACTCACTATACACAGAGGGACAATGTTTCCCCTTTGTTTTGTCAATTAGTACCAACCTGGTTACTAAATCGTGGTATGACTGGTTTTATCAAATTATAACGTGACTGGACTAGCGATATGTACTTAAAAAAATAAAAATAAACGAAAACCGAAGTCATAACGCGTTACGGACAAAAAACTCCATTCTCCCATATGAGGTGCATGCTACTTATGCAGTACATACCAAAGGGTAGCCATGGACCGTTTGCTATGGACATGAAAATAACATGCACTTCATATGGGAAAATGGAGTTTTTTTTGCTCATAACAAAAAACCTATAAAAGATGGAATGCTTGTGTGAATTACAAAGTTGTAGGAATTTGAAGGCCTTTAGAATTTTATGCTTTTTTTGCATATGTTGTTATTAGAAATTTTGTATTTCAGGGCTAGCAACATTTTCAACAATAAATTTTTTTTCAAAATTTCGATAATATTAAAATATTATCATGTGTCATATCGTAGTAAAACTGAGCTACCAAGGATTAAGGATATTTGATCAGAACTGAAAAATGTCAAGTGGTTTAGAAAATACAGGGGTTTCCGTAAGTATCGAAAATCTCCACAAAAATTGCTGCCATTTTGAAACGGATTGAGATAATTTAGTTACATTTTCACCGGAATTTCTTTTAACAAGATCTTTAAAATGATATAAAATTTTCCATAGATCCATATAAGAAAATGTTAAGATTCGAACCCATGACCTTCAATTCTGTAACACTGTTGATAATTAGCGATGAAAAAATATTTTAAATAAATTCTTCATACGCAAATTAGTGGGGAATATTTGGCGTTTCTTTATCAAACCGTTCTCCAATTACAATAGGTGGACGGGATCTCTGACTCACCCTGTATAACTATTTAACCATATAACTATATGACTATAACTTAGGAAATGCCTCTTCTAAAAGTAAAAGTGAGTTTTGGATTCCCCGTAACTCTTTGCGGCTTATCAGAACTCCCGCTTTTCGAAAAACCTCTGTTTTGTAGAATTGATCTATGTTTAATTTACACTCTTATTGTTTGATCTAAATTAATTTTACCTTAACATCGCAACGTACTTTACTATATCAACTAGTTAAACATTTTTGATTACACTACTCTGAAATCCCCTATTTTCATTATGTGTAAATAATCTGCAAAAATACATCATTACTACCTTGTTTACTGCGCGAAAACAATGTTTACTATGCAAAAGTCATATTTAAATTTTTTTGATTTTTTTGGTAGTAAACAAATAGATACTTGTTATTGTGTCATCAGCTGTGTAGCGAAAACTATCGTTCAAGACACGGGTGAATGTGGTTTGCATATTCTCGACAAATCTCATATCAAGTTATCGATAAAAGTCGCCCTTCAAAGATATGGACTCGAATTACTCACTTTCTACTCTTATTATGAAATATACAAATTTATAATCATACAATAGTTACGGATATACCATCCGGACACACTCAACTAAGTGAAAAAGGCCTAAGCGCTAAAATGAATAATATTTATGTTTCCATCCAATCTCTGGGAGTAAAGTATGCCATAAAAAATATGGAATATTTATTATAATCTAAGAACCTATGACAAATCTTTTCACAAAGTTTGAACTCACAATTAGTTAAGTAGAAAACAATTATATGCGTTGGAAAAAGTTATAACATGACTGTTTGAGGAATCAAGTTTTGTAAAGTTTTGTCTCGATCACCTATGTATGATCCCCTATGAATCGAAAACTAAATACAGTTTACCGTGATACGTTAACAAGCCCTCAGTTTATAACTGAGCACACATTGTAAATTGAAAATGTGTGGCGAATATCAAAACAAGAATGATCACCTTGCTGAATATTGATTCGGCGAGAAATCAATGTTGTGCTTCTGTAGTGCCAATTGACTGCTTTCTGTTTTATTGTATACATTTGAATGAAATAAAACGAGAAAACGCACAAACACTGCACATGTTCATTGAACATCATAATGTAATTCGATATATAACAAATGCTGAATTCAAATCTAAAGGTTGTATATGGTGTTTTTACGCAACCCATGATAAAGATAGAATAATGCAAATATATGGATAAAATAAGTATTGTTTGTTGATATTAAAATTTTATTTAACCTGTTATTTTAGTTTGATCACATTTAACTTACATTAAGTGATCGAACAATCCGCAATTGAAGTCTATAAAAAGTTGTGCTTTCTCCATCAAATTCCTGAACATGATGGAGATAGCACATTTTACATTTTGTATAAATTTCAAAGGCCTTTCAACCCTTTGAAGGCCTTTTTTGATTGTTTGAAGAAAACGTTTCACGGCCCAACACGGATAAAGAAGAAGAGAAGAAAAGACACACAGGGCTCGGGGTTGAAAAAAGGAAGAAGGTGAGCAAAATTAGCCCAGTAAGGAAGAAATCTGTGCCACCGCGCACCATGTGCTGCGCAGGGTAGGTGCGCGCACCATGTACTGCGCAGGGTAGGTGCGCGCACCATGTGCTGCGCAGGGTAGGTGCGCGCACCATGTGCTGCGCAGGGTAGGTGCGCGCACCATGTGCTGCGCAGGGTAGGTGCGCGCACCATGTACTGCGCAGGGGAGGTGCGCGCACCATGTACTGCGCAGGGGAGGTGCGCGCACCATGTACTGCGCAGGGTAGGTGCGCGCACCATGTACTGCGCAGGGGAGGTGCGCGCACCATGTACTGCGCAGGGGAGGTGCGCGCACCATGTACTGCGCAGGGTAGGTGCGCGCACCATGTACTGCGCAGGGGAGGTGCGCGCACCATGTACTGCGCAGGGTAGGTGCGCGCACCATGTACTGCGCAGGGGAGGTGCGCGCACCATGTACTGCGCAGGGGAGGTGCGCGCACCATGTACTGCGCAGGGTAGGTGCGCGCACCATGTACTGCGCAGGGTAGGTGCGCGCACCATGTACTGCGCAGGGTAGGTGCGCGCACCATGTACTGCGCAGGGTAGGTGCGCGCACCATGTACTGCGCAGGGTAGGTGCGCGCACCATGTACTGCGCAGGGTAGGTGCGCGCACCATGTACTGCGCAGGGGAGGTGCGCGCACCATGTACTGCGCAGGGGAGGTGCGCGCACCATGTACTGCGCAGGGAAGGTGCGCGCACGCGCTCTGACGGTGGTTGAAGATCTGAGGCTGAGCTTTGGGTGTCCAGCTAAATGTAATCAAAATGAAATAAAAAGTTGTATGAAATATAACGATTAACAAAATAATTCTTATTTTATCTATATATATATATATATATATATATATGCAAACTTCAATGTAGAATATGGGTTGCGTTTAAAAAAAAACCCTGTATTTGCTTATTTGCACATAAGAAACGTTTTATATGTTTTAATTAAGTTTCTACACTCAGATAAAGCGAAGCTTTAAGGGAATCCTAAGAGGTAATGATGATAACTGATTTAAAAGAAAATTGTTTAAAAACTTGTATAGGTATATTTGATTGCTGTAATATATCATATCTGAAATCAATATGTGTAATAAGTAAATACTTCACTATCCCACTAAATAATCCTTAAACTCGTCCTTGACAGCGCTGGGTTGGATTCATAATCAATTTTGCATTCTGTCTCTCAATTTGGTGGCTTTCCTTTTCATACCTTTCCTGGGAAAAAATTAATAACATCAGTAACAAAAATGTTAAAATAAAAATACCAGAATACTTTTCATAAACAACCGTACTATCTAACTGTACTAAATAACTGTGCATTTATCAACATAAATCATCTTTTGTAAGTCTATAATACAAAGTATATGCATTTAGGGATTGTAAATTTTGGCCATGTATGAAGTGTATGTTTTACATACGCGTTTTAAGGGACTAAAGTAGTTTTTTACAGCCTGGGGCAAAAGTATTTAGCTGGCGTCGAGCTCATTACCGTAGTATATGTAAAACAATCGTTATGTAGTCTAATCTATTACATCTGTTACACTTGAATAGCAAGAGTTTGATGGAGAGGAATCTTTGATTCTTTGATTTTAACTTACACGTTTTGGATATTACATTAGAAAAATAATTTTTTCTCAATAAATATTGATTGGAAACGTGTAGCTTCAAATAAAAAAATAATACAAGTTATATATGTTGCCAAAAGGTTAATAGTTACACACACACACACACACACACACACACACACACACACACACACACACACACACACACACACACACACACACACACACACACACACACACACACACACACACACACACACACACACACACACACACACACACACACACACACACACACACACACACACACACACACACACACACACACACACACACACACACACACACACACACACACACACACACACACACACACACACACACACACACACACACACACACACACACACACACACACACACACACACACACACACACACACACACACACACACACACACACACACACACACACACACACACACACACACACACACACACACACACACACACACACACACACACACACACACACACACACACACACACACACACACACACACACACACACACACACACACACACACACACACACACACACACACACACACACACACACACACACACACACACACACACACACACACACACACACACACACACACACACACACACACACACACACACACACACACACACACACACACACACACACACACACACACACACACACACACACACACACACACACACACACACACACACACACACACACACACACACACACACACACACACACACACACACACACACACACACACACACACACACACACACACACACATATATACATATTTAAAATTAACATGAGTACCCCTTTGTTTTAAAATAATTTTTTATCACTGACGCGTTTCGACTATAATAGTCATTTTCAAAGCGACATGTTTTACATAATTTCTTAACAATTCTAAATAAATATAATTTTAAAACTTAAACACTAATCAGCTGTTCGTTATTCTATCGTGGTGCAATTGGATTCTGTTTCATATTCATGATTTTACCAAATATCTTGTTTTGTATCTTGTTCTTGTTTGCATTTAACATATTATCTTTATCTATTTTATGGTTTTTATAAATATGATACTCTTCTTCGATGTTCATTTTGTTGCCTTTTTGTACTATATCAAGAATAAACATGTTATTTTCGTAATTTTTGTATTTAAGATCTGTTTTTAGTCTATGGTTGGCAAAAGTAGATTTTTGTGTAGTTTTATTGTTTGATTTTATTGCCTGTATGTGTTCATTGTACCTTCGTTTGAAACTTCTGCCAGTTTAGCCTTTATAATATTTTGGGCAATCACTACACTTTATTTTATAAATGCTACATTTTTCATATTCGTTTGTATCGTTGTTTATTTTTGAGAAATTATTGATTAATTCAAAGGCATTGTTTCTTGTTCTAAGCGCTATCTTAAAATTCGATTTATCAAAAGTTTTTCTGATGGCCTTTTTTTACTGTTGAGCTATAAGGTAGACATAAGTAATCATTTTTTGATTTGTTCAAATTTAAGTTGTTATGGTTGCTTTTCTTAATTTTCTTTCTTAGCATATTGTCTATTAAATTTGTTTTATAACAATTAACTTTTGCTAGCATTTTTATTGATTCCTTTTCGTCATTATAGAATTTTTTGTTCTTAGGAATACGAATCATTCTGTCAAGTAGACTATGAAAAGTAGCCATCTTATGTTGCCATGGATGGTTAGAACTCGCAGGAGTTATTAGGTTCGTTTGTTGGTTTTCTGAAGATTTTAGATGTATTTTTATTATTTTCATTTTTGATAGTTATTTCCAAAAAGCCTGAGTTGATTTCAGACTTTTGTTCCTCCATTGTAAATTTTATGGAGATGGAAATGGTATTTAAGTATGTAAGTTGATCGTTCAGAGTTTGTTCGTAATTTTTGTATTGACAAATAATGTCATCCACGCATCTATACCAGTATATTATTTTATTTTTTAGAGGATTTGTTGAGTTCATTATTTTAGTTGATTCTAAGTATGTTAAATAAATGCTAAAAGACCTGACAAAGGTGAAGACATGGCTAATCCTTCTTTTGTTGGAATTAGTTGTATCAATTAGTTGTATAATGATTTGTAACAAACAGCTGATTGGCAGCAAAAGGCTGCTTCACGGACAAATAAGCATCTTCATTTAAAACAAGTGATTTATTTGTAAACTATCCTATTACTGTTAATCAGCTGTTTCTAGTCAACCAGCTAACCAGCTGTTAACTATTCATCAGCTGTTCCCTTTTCTTATTGTTATTATGAATTTAATACGTTAAAATCTGTTAAATATTTTAAATTAATGGTATGTTAATGTTAACGCATTATTGTACATGATGATGGGCTATGATGGACTGGATTCATAATAAAAATAAGGAAAAGGGGAACAGCTGATTAACACTTAACAGCTGATTGACTAGAAACAGCTGATTAACAGTCAAAAGATAATTTACAAATAAATTAGTTGCTTTAAATGAAGTTGTTTACTTGTCCATAAAACAGTATTTTGCTGCCAGTCAGCTGTTCCGAGTCAATCAGCTGTATTCGTAGTTATCATTTTTATGATAAATCCAGTTCATTGTAGCAAATTTTCATGAAACAAAATATTTTATCCGATTAAAACACATTTGAAAAGGAAAATATCACATGTGTGGGAGTTTTGTTATCTGGAGAAAAATATCTTTCCAATGAAAAATTAAAGTTTTCATGTTGGCATTTAAAATTTTGAACTCTAGTATTATTCTCAGAAAACTAAAAATTAAACACATTTTTTGCTGAACATTTAGATTCTACGTAAAATTTCGTGTAAATTTGACCTCACTTACAATCTCGTACCTTAAAAAAAGGGAGTCATGAGAAATTTTAATTTTGGGGCCAAAATGTTTTTTTGAGCGTAGCGAACGAGTTTGTCGAATATTTTTAATTGCTCACCACCATTTTATTTGTCTTTTTACTATGCATTACTTTGCTAATTTTACCTTTCTTGTATCTCTTATAGTTTACGAGATCCAAATGGTGTGCACAAAAAAATTAGCATACTGTATATGTATATATACATATAAAATGCGATGCATAATTTTACACAAATTAGTTATAATAATTCAACATTATTGTTTCAATTTTTATACCTAAAATGCTCTACAAACCGTCTCACTTATAATGCTTGTTTGGGAGTCTTTTCTTTAAGAGTCTTAACATTTAGAACAATTAATCTAAAAGCATAAGTTTTAGAGTAAAGTTTTGAAGTATTCGGTCCTTGTAAGTCACAAAAAAATATTCAAATCCATACTGTCTTTGAAAATTTTCAATAAATAATTCAGAATTAATTACATTCATTTTCAACACTAATCACAGCAAAAAATTACGTGGTTCTCCCAAAAACAATTATAATAAAGTGTAAAAGGCAATCAACTTTTTATGATATAATTTTTCATATATTTTCTTTTTTTACCAACTAATATCTCACCCATGGTATTCGTTTATTTGGACCATTCATTAATATAAAATTATTTATTCCTTGCTCACTAACAGTAAAGTTAATGCTAATGCGGGAGATTGGGAAGGTAAGTTCGTCGGGCGTTTGCACAATACGACCTTAAACCCCAATATACATTGAGCAGACGTTCGTATTTTATCGGGCTGCAAAATATAAAATAATGCTCCATGAACACACGAAAACTAACGATGTTAACAAACTGACGATAGTTTAAAGGTGCACTCATCTGTTCCAAATTATTTACGAACGTCCACTTTTATTGACCGCACGAAAGTGCATGCATGATTGACTGAAAGTGCATGCATGATTGACTCTTATCCTGCTATCAAGCGCGGCCTTTTATTCAACAGCCTGCAGCACTTATATATAACCAACCGCTAGTGTAGTTTGCTGTTATTCGGAGACCAAAATTTCAAAATTAAAGTGTAATTTTTCACTGACGTAAAATAGGATTATCTAATTAAATAGGATTTAGCACCATCCATATAGGGCTAGTATGTGTTTGTCAGCCTTCTCTATTTATATGTTTTTTTGTTTGTCTTTGCTACTGACATCATTATGAGTATACTGGTACGTAATATATGGTTATTAATATTTATGTTTTTTTCGGTGTTTAAATGTTTAAGGTCCTACGTATTTATCATATTTAGTATGAAAGGAAGTCTGCATTAACTGCTGTAAATATGCCGTATGGCTTCATAATGGTTAGTGTATTACCAACAAGTTTTGATTTTGAAATATGAAAATAAAATTTCTAACAATTTGTAAATAAATTTATGTACACAATTTATTTGAACTGTGTTGAAATATTAATTTGATTACTCTTGTAAAATCAAATGAATACCGAATGAAATGAAGTACGACACAAGTAACGCACATACATTAGTAACAGGCTAATGAAAAAGCAACCCCTATACTTAGCAACCGAGAAAAATATAAACGGAAGTAAGAATATAAAGCTTAAAATTAATAATTATTTATATTAATTTAGAATTTTGAAAAGTATTAATTGAATTGGGAGTGACAAGGGCAAATGCCCGAACCCTACGTGAATTCCACCGCGACTCCTCTATGATCCTAAGAGCCTTCACCGATTCTCATATTTCACATTTATAACTTCTGTTTTACACTACATACATCCAGAAATCAGTATCCAAAAACATTGCTATAAAAAGGTCATTTTCATAAATTTAGAATTACGTAAAACTTACCAAAATTTCCCCGCCGTTCTGTAAAAAGAGAAACATAGTTATTACGTAAAATTTGTAATCATAATATAATAAATTTGTGATCATACGTGTAAAAATATATTTCAAGACTATAATATTTTAACATTTTCAAGTATTTATATAATTGAATCATGAAAAAACTTGAAAGTCATCAAGGAAGTACAACAAAACTAAAAAGTTTAAGATATAATTTAAATTATGATATTCCACAACATAACTCAACGTTCCTCGCTCGCGTTCATCTTCCTCGCTCTTTTTTTAAATTATTTAATAAGTTACCAGTGACAATGAAGAAAGAAGAAAATATAATGCAATTCAAAAAAAAAATCAGTGAAAAAACTCTTATTAGAAAAAGCCTTTTATAGTATAAAAGAATATATGGACTACGAATTTGAAAAAGAAAATTAAAATCAAACACTATGTTTATAAAAAAAAAAAATAGATAGAATAAGTTTTGTATAAGCTACATAAAATTAAGAAATATTGTAATTGGCAATGCAAATGTAAATTTGTTAAGGAAAATAAAGTTATTATTATTATTATTATAGTACAGGGGCCCGGGTCAGCTCAGCCAACTGACCTGGCTGCCCTATCAGCCGGCGAAAATCCCCTTGGCCGTGGTGGTGCCGGTTGGCGACCGGATAGGGCCCTGCTGCGGTCACGGGGGGGCTCTGCCGAGGCCACTGCTCGTCTGGGACCGCCGGTGTTTTGGAGGCGGTCGAACACGGATATAGTTGCTCTGGCGACGGGTCGGTTTTGACATTCACATTGGGGCACTGTTTTGGGGGGTAACAAACGCCCAGTCTTGGGGGGCTAATCCAGACATTATGAGCGGTTCACAAGAAAAAACTATTCAAAAGGTGCAAGAACCTTCCCGGGGTACCCTAACCCCAAAAACGAACCAGAGGGAGCAATTTCCTCGCCTACCCTCTCAAAGTGGGGACGTCGAGGTAGAAGACCCCTTTGGCCGGAAGCCTCGTGTCGCGAGGTCGCCACAAGGCCGAGCGACACCAACTGCCTCGGTGACAAGAACACCGGTGCTCACCGAGCAAGCATCCTCCGGCGGCGTTGAGTCGATGCACACCGACCCGTCCCCCTTCCAGGCGGTGATTGCACTTGCCAGGCAGCAGGAGGAGGAGCACCTTCAAAAGTGCTTCGCCACCCTCGCTGTCATGAAGGCCGCGACAGGCAGGCAGAAGAACATCAGCAGGGATGTGCAGGAAGGCATAGTCCAGTTGGAGACTAGCCTTAACCACATCCTTCAGCTGAGGAAATCTTGGCAGTCGTGCGAGTCGGTGACTGCTTCGACGCAGACGACCCCATCACTGCGCGTTAAGGCTCAGCCGGCCGGTGGGAAACGGGCTGCTTCCAGCCCCGCCCAACCGGAGGCTGAGAAGAAACCCAGAGGTGACGGTCCAGGGGAGACATCGGACCCCGAGAAATGGACCGACGTCGTTAAGAGGAAGGGGAAGAAGAAGAAAGTCCCACCACAGCAGCCTGGAAGCCAGCCCGGCCCTCAGGACAACAAGAAGGCGCCGAAGAAGAGGTCACGTAGGACGCGGCCAGACGCCCTTCTCATCAAGCCGTCGGAGGGGAAATCCTACGCCGACGTGCTGGGCGAGATTCGCAGCAAAGCGAAGCCCGATGAGAAGGGCGCCGTTATCAAGGTCATGAGGAAGACCCGAGCCGGCGAAGTCCGCCTTCAGCGAAGACCTGAAGAACATCTTGGGGGCAAACGCGACTGTCAGCGTTCTCGAGCCCAAGTCGACGCTGAAGGTGAGGGACCTCGACGAGCTGACGACCGAGGCGGAGGTGACTGCAGCTGTCAAATCCGCTATCGGCGAAAACGTCGAGGTGAAGACTTTCGTCTCGAAGGCGAATGCTCGAGGCCAGAAGGTGGCGATCCTTACGCTGGGAGCCAGAGCAGCTGCGAAGCTCCTGGAGAAGGGCCACCTGAAGATCTGGTACGTGAGCTGTCGGGTACGCGAGAAGCTCGTGGCCTCTAGATGTTTTAAATGTCTGGGGTTCGGTCACGTCGCTAATCGCTGCTCTGGACCCGATAGAAGCAAGCTCTGCTTCAAGTGCGGCGGCCAGGACCACAGGGCCAGCGCGTGCAACGCAGCGTTGTCCTGTGTCCTGTGTACAGAAGCCGGCTTGAAGGGCGACCAGGTCAAGCATTCCGCTGGGTCTGGTCGTTGCGGGCAGTACAGGCGGGCTATCCAGGAGCTTCGCCAGAACCAACAGAAATGATCAGTGTTCTGCAACTTAATATGCAGAGGAGCAGGACAGCAAACGACTTGCTGTTCCAATTCGCCACGGAACAGGGTGCTGACCTACTGCTTCTCAGTGAGCAGTACCAGAACCGACGCTCTGCGCAGTGGTTCTCGGACCCCTCCGGCACTGCGGCGATTTGGATCTTGGACCTCGGGAAGGTGCCTGTTCTCGATTCCGGATCGGGCAACGGCTTCGTTTGGGTGAGGAGCAGGGGTTTCACCGTCTTCTCCTGTTACCTCACGCCTAACCAACCGATCGCAGACTACCGCCACATGGTCGATTCCATCGAGGATAAGATCATGAACACCTCTGGCGGGGTCATAGTCGGTGGCGATTTTAACGCCAAAGCCGTGGAATGGGGTTCCCCGCGGACCGACACTCGAGGACGTTACGTCCTCGAGTCGGCTGCCAGGTCGGGCCTCTGTATCCTCAACACGGGCGGCATTTCCACCTTTCGCCGTCCGGGGTGCAGAGAGACGATCCCTGACATATCTCTTGCCTCTGAAGGGATTGCCCAGCGGATCTCCGACTGGCGTGTCTGCGAGGACTACTCCTCCAGCGACCATCAGGCGATCCTTTTCAAGGTCCTTCCCGAGGGCGCGCGCTTGCGCGCTGAACCTGCTCCTCTGGATCGACGCTGGAACACCAGTCGTCTGAGCAAAGACACTTTTAAAGAAGTAATTAAGGACCAGAGCATTGTGAATTTCACAAGTGCCGAAGATCTGGCAGCATCGACGATGCGACTCATCGCGACCGCATGTGAGCAGTCGATGCCCGGAGTTTCCCGCCGCCACAGGAAGAAGCCGGTTTACTGGTGGACGCCTGAAATCGCGGAACTCCGGAGGAGATGCCTTGGTCTCCGACGAGCTGCGCAGCGAGCCAGGAACCGCCCTGATGCAAATGCCAGATCGGCTGAGCACAGAGCGGCCCGCCGAGAGCTCCGCGGTGCCATCAGAATCAGAATCAGAATCAGAATAATTTATTTCCACAACAAATTCAGTAAATTACAAAAATGAAAAACAATGGAAATTAGGCATCGCATGGGCCTAAAGGCTTGTGCGCGATGCCGAGTCGTTAAAGCAAGAAATTGACGTGCTGTCAAAAATAAAATAAATAAACAACTACCTGTCTTAATTTATTAGAATTAAACACTGAGATAAGACTTAAAATATTAGGTTAAGGCATTCTTTAGTTTTAGACCGCAGTTATTCAAGATTGTTCTCAGTTGTAAAAATGTAAATATTTCTATATTAATTAGAACTTAAAAAAGTAAGTAAGTAATATCAACATTTCATAAATTAGGTAATAAAAAAAATTATGGTAGACCACACAATTTGGCGTTAAATGGGAATAATTGATAAATCGTCAGCAAAGTGTCAGTGTCAACGTCAGTCAACGTGTGGTGTAGATGGATGACAGGAGGGCCTCAGCAAAGCCGGGGCCGGCCTCCAACAGCCAGGCAGTCACACGCCGCTTGAACACGGCAACCGAACACCTCTTGTCCCTTATCTCGCCAGGCAAATTCCTGCAGATAACGTTTGCTAAATAAAATGGATTTGTTCGGTTAAATGATTTTACAATAACGGGAACTTGAACTCCTACATTCTGACTGTAGCGAGTAGGATACGAATGTAAAATAGGAGAAATGATATTGAATTCAAATTTTTTTAAATATATAAGAAGTGATTTGATAAAAATTTGCCTTACTGAAAGTACCCCAAGTTCTTGGAATAAAGCGTCTGAACTATATCTTCTATTCTTTCCTGTACCAGATTTTAGTATTTGTTTTTGAATAATGAGCAAAGGATCGAGTAAAGATTTAAAAGTTCCCCCCCAAACAATAATACCATATTGTAGATGGGCCTCTACATATGCATAGTATACTAATTTAAATTCGTTAACATTTAAAATATCATTTAACTGATGTGATACAAATATCATTCTACGTAATTTATTTTTTACTGTGATTATGTGTTTTTCCCATCTTAAATTAGAATCGAAAGTAACACCCAAATATTTGTAATGATCAACTCGTTCGATAGTGTGACAAGGACACGCAGTGCCGGCGCCGCCCCCGCACACGTGCAGCCTGAGCGCAAGGTCCGCGGGGGGCTCACCTGATGGACGTAAATAAACTGGAAGATATTTAGTTTTCCCAATATTCATTGTGAGTACATTTTGATTAAACCATTCTTGAAGCAGTTTTAAGTCGTATGAAGCATATTCGAAAACTTTCTCCCAACTATCACCCTTGACTACTACCGCTGTATCGTCAGCAAACAAAAATAGCTTTCCCTTAAGATTTAATTTATCAAGATTATTTATATAGATTAAAAATAGTAATGGTCCCAGGGTACTGCCCTGTACAACTCCATAATCGACGTTTGTTGAGTCACTAATTACTTCGCAAATGGATACTCGTTGGGCTCTGCCCGACAGGTAACTCTGAAACCATTCTAACGCCCTGCCTCTTACTCCTACACACTCCATTTTACTAAAAAGAATTTTTCTATCAATTGAATCAAAGGCTTTAGCTAAATCAATGAATATCATCAAAACTTTTTGGTCGTCATTAATTGAGTCAATTATAGATTTTTGAACTTCAAAGAGAGCATCTGAGCAGTTCTTATTCTTCCGAAAGCCAAATTGTGATTCGGAAAAAATACTTTCCAATTCTAAGTAAGACTGTAATTGTTTCTTAACGCATTTTTCAAGAATTTTGGAAAAAACACTTAAAAGAGAAATTGGTCTATAATTGCTGACTTCGGCTTTACTTAGAGATTTGTACAGAGGAATTACTTTAGCTTCTTTAAATAAATCAGGAAATTTGCCAGAACAAATACTTAAATTCAGAATATGTAAAAGTGGTTTGATCAAAAGTTTTATATTAGTTTTTAAAATGTCTGCTGAGAATCCATCCAATCCAGGTGCTGAACCACCCCGCAGCTCACGCACACACTCCTCCACCTGACTGGCGGAGACCGGTTGAAGGCGAAACTCACTTGCCACTCGGTAGTCCGTGTCCTCCACTACTAGCGGACCGGCAGTGGGTGGCAGGTTCTTCGCTAGGTTTGCACCAACTTGAGAAAAGTAATTATTGAAGTTGTTTGCGACCGACTTCACTAAGTCATCTGAAATTTGTTGTGCCTTAGAAAAGCTTTCAATTGGAAATTTTTTCATCTTTGACCCCGCACCATTGATTTCATTTATAATTTTCCAAAAATCTTTAGGATTACCTGATGATTCAAGTATTTTATTTTTATAATATAAATTTTTTGTGCGCTTAATTTCATTAAACAAACTATTACGGAAATTTTGAAAATAAATTTTTAACTCATCATTAAACGGTTCTTTTTTAACTTTCTTGCTTAATTTGTCACGTTTTCTTATAGCTTTGATTAAATCTACTGTAATCCATGGTTTTAATTTTTTGTGCCGAGTAGATTTTATCTTGCATTTAGTAGACATTGATTTTAACTGATCAATAGTTTTTAAAAATTCTTGGCAACCCTCGTTTACATCGTCAATCGCAATAATATGATCCCAAGACTGAGCTTCAATTAATGTGCTTAACACAACTTTGTCTAGGTAGTACCGGGTTTCACCTTTATCACACTCAGTGCCGGGCCCCCCATAGTCAATCCTCATTGCAGTAGCGTAGTGGTCAGTAACAGTTGTTTGAAATACTATTGAAGTGATGGCGGAATGGTCAGAGTGGTTAGTAAAAATGTGATCAATGCAAGTGCTTGAGTGATCGGTAACTCTAGTAGGTTTGTCAATATAAGGGATTAATCCAACGCTAGCTAAAATATTTAAGTATACATCTTTTACTTGAGAGTTTATATTGGGGCTAATGTCAATATTAATGTCACCAACTAAAATATAAGTAGTACTTTTGGAGTAGGTTTTATAGTAATCAGTTAAGTCAAATAAGAAAGTATCACATGTCATTGATGGACTTCTGTAAATGCCTAGTACACTGTAATGTTTATCATTCAAGTCAAAGTCGCTCAGTCCAGTCGCTTCTCCAATATTTACTTCCTTAACAATTACATTAATATTACATTTTACATAAAAAACCATTCCGTCGTTTCTGTTCCAACAATGAGTTGTATAGTAAGTATCATAGCCATCTATATTACTTAAAATTACCCCTTCATCTAACCAAGCTTCACTCAAAATAATAAGGTCGAACTTTATATTTACTGTTTCAAGTAAAATCAATAAACTATCAAAGTTTCTTGAATAACTACGTATATTCATGTGAAAAATACTAAGATGTTTACAAACAGAACTATTGAAAAACGAAGCAAATTTGTTGTGGGATTCTATTTCTTCACAGTTAACATGTCGGTAGCCTAGCAGTAAGTTATCAGTTCCGTTCATGCCCAGTTATCGTCCCGTTTTCCCGTCGAGCCGTAAAATGTGTTATTGTAAGGTATTAGGTTTGAACAGTAGACCGCGTCTTATTATCAGTGAATAATGATCAGTAAGATACCCAATTGTGATGGAATGTTCCCAAGAGTTGTAAACAAGTTTACTTTCAACTTTAAAAGTTAAAATTTACATTAAAAAATGCCTTTTACACACAATTTAAAATAACAATAGGATTATTTGTAAATATATAAAATTTAAAACGGTGTAATCTGATATACCTAAGTAGGTGAACAGGACAATCAATGTTCATACTGAGATGCAAGTCAAAACAGTTATTAACAAAAATTCTTTTTTTATGAAGTTTGATAATTTAATACTTGAACCAAAGAAACATTAATATGATTCCATTATTATTCTTTTTCATTTTCATTGAATAATTCTTTTTTACTTATACTATTATTGTATAGAACGTAAAGAAATGAATATTTAGAGAAATACTAAACATTTATGAATATTTCATTTATTCACATCCTACAATTGGAAAAAAACATAGAAATTATACACAAAATAACATTAAAACTGTTTTACTACAGAATTGAGGAGGTATGAATGACTATATTGAATATAAGAGAATAGAGCCCTACTTCAAACTTTTAAGAAAATAATTAAAAGAGAAAACAAATAATTCCGATTAACAAATAATGTTAATCTTTACATTAATTATTAGATTATAATGTAGGATAGTTTTCAAAGATATTAAGAACTATCTAGTTCATTGAACATCAGCTAAATAAAATAACAACATTTATTATGGGGCCAATACACAGAAAACAAAATATCTGTCATTTACTGCCCAAGACATAGAAAATCTACTAAATGTGAGGCTATCTAAAAGGGGAAGAAAAGATTTGAAGCCTAAATACAACTAGGATGGAATTGAAGCAAATTAATTGTACAATAGATTGACTTACTGTAACTATGTACACAAAATAAAGAAATTAAATTTTGAAGCTATCAAGAACCTCACAAGAAAGATTAAAAAACTAGATCATAATGTATGGCTATTATTTAAAGATATTAAGAACTATGTAGTTCATTGAGCAACAGCTAAATAAAAGAACAACATTTATTATGGTACCAATACTCAAAAACAGATTAGCTATCATTTACTAGCCAAGACATTAAAAGGAAAAAATGTATTAAGCCTAACTACAACAAGAATGAAAATGGAGCTAATTAATTGTAAAATAGATAGAATTACTAAGATTGCATGTACACAAAGTAAAAAATAAAAAAAAAAAAATAAATTTTTGAGTTCTCAGAACCTCACAAGAAAGATCTAAAAAACTAAAATAAACGGTTTATTTGATGATATTATGGGAATTATACCATTTATGACTTACGAAAGTGCGCCACAGTACTGATTGTTCAAGCATTTAACATCTCATCGATTTCTCCCCGGCACCTGACAAGTTTGACGGGGCCGTCCGCAGTTTTCCTGATGTAGATTTTACAGTCTCTGGTCCAGGCGTGGGTAAGCTTCCGGTCCCTCACGAGCTGGCGGGCGTAGCCGAGGGTCTGCTTGTTGACGGCGGTGAGGTGGTCATTGAGGTAAATACTCGTGGACTCCCAGCTGTCGCTGAGCTGCGCGGCGGTGAGGAGTTCGCACTTCTTGGCAGCGGTCATCCACTGGTTCTTCACCCATCTCGAGATGAATTTTACTATGATGGCAGGGTGACGATTTTGGTTATTATTGGGAATTCGGTGAGCAATTGAAATTTCATCTCTTGAAAATTGTACTTTAATAACCTTTGCTATTTCATTGAGAATCTGATATACGTTTTCATTATTGGTATATGGCACTCCCTGAATCTCAATATTGTCCCTACGACTGTACTGCTGGAGTTCGAGCACTTCCCAGTTTAGCTCATTGAACTTTTTTTTACTTATTTTATTTTCCTCTACGAGCGCAGCACACTCTTGCTTGCGCGCGACATTCTCTGCTGTTAGGTCGGTAATACATTTTTGTATACCATCAATAGTTGATTTCACACCTGCCAAGTCTGATTTTACACTGGTGACGTTCTCGTTGACCACTTGTATGTCGCCGCGCAGGGCCTGGATGCTCTCGAGGACGGTCGACAGGTCGGCTTCACTCGTAGAGCTGGCGATCGACGAGGAGTCACCACTACACGTGTCACACTTCCAGCTGCTCTTACGGATAGCTGAGAATTTCTTGAAATTGTCTACAGTTTTTATTCTTGTACACGGAGGGTGGAACGATTTTTGGCACTCTACACACACAGCAGCTTCAGAAGATTTAGTCACCACATTACACTTTCCGCACTGCGACATAGTTGATAATGAGTAAGGTATTTATAACTATATAAAAAGTAAACGTTGTAAACGCAATCGCCGAAACTAAAGATCGAGGGACACGCGAATATGCACGGCTCGACAGGCACAGGGCGGGCAGGTCAGCAGGAAACTAGAGCACGTCCGTCCGCATCGACGATCTGATAACGACTGAGTAAAGTCAGGAGTCTGATCAACCGGAGTAAAGTCAGGTGCTGGAAACAGCTGTGTCAGGATATCGACAACGACCCCTGGGGGACGGGCTACAAACTTGTAACCCAGAAGCTAGGGGCTCGCTCACCACCTGCGGTCATGGAACCACAAGCCATGGCCGCCGTCGTCGACACACTGTTTCCCAGCCACCCAGTTCGGCCAGTCAGGGAATTCGGAGAGGTAGGCGCCTTCCCAGCTTTCCGGGAAGAGGAACTCACCGCCGCCGTCCGATAATAATAATAAAAATATTATTATTATTATTATTATTATTATTATTATTATTATTATTATTATTTTCCCGTGTTGGGCCGGGACAGAATGTCCAACAGTATCCCCTGCTTGTCGTAAGAGCCGACTAAAAGGGGAGGGGGGCGCACTGGTCCTTTTTCGCGTCTCCTTTTCACAAGTCCATTTTCCGTTTAATTTCAATAGCCCGGTTGTTTTTTCTAAATCATTCCGGCCTATTCGCCGGGGTGACTCTGTGTTCTTCAGCCTCCATTGCGCTGGAGGTCTGGGACGAGCAGAGGGTACAGCTTAAAAACTGGGTTCTGCACCTCCCAGGCTGCCGGATAGTACAGGGGCCCGGGTCAGCTCAGCAAACTGACCTGGCTGCCCTATCAGCCGGCGAAAATCCCCTTGGCCGTGGCGGTACCGGTTGGCGACCGGGTAGGGCCCTGCTGCGGTCACGGGGGGGCTCTGCCGAGGCCACTGCTCGTCTAGGACCGCCGGTGTTTTGGAGGCGGTCGAGCGCGGATATAGTTGCTCTGGTGACGGGTCGGTTTTGACAATCACATTGGGGTACTGTTTTGGGGGGTAACAAACGCCCAGTTTTGGGGGCTAATCCAGACATCATGAGCGGGTCAAAAGGAAAAACAATTCAAAAGGTGCAGGTATCTTCCCGGGGTACCCTAACCCCACAAAGCAACCAACAACGCTCTTCTCTGAGCGGGCTCGACGACGGGTTGGCAAGCCCCTTCGAAAGAAGGTCGCGGGTCGAAAGATCGCCGCCGAGCCGTGTCGTGACACCTGCCTCATCGGTTGCCAGAACATCAGCGGCCACCGATGAGACACCCACTCTAAACGAGCGGATGGACGATGGAACGTCTCCTTTCGAGGCAGTCATCGCGCTCGCCAAGCAGCAGGAGGACGAGCACATCAAAAAGTGCTTTGACATCCTCGCTGTGATGAAGGCCGCGACCAACCGGCAGAAGAATATCAGCCAGGATGTGAAGGATGGCATCGTCCAATTGGAGGTCAGCTTTCACCACCTCATCCAGTTGAGGAGGTCGTGGCAGTCATATGAGTCGGTGACTGCTTCGACGCAGACGACCCCGTCACTGCGGGTAAAGGCTCAGCCGGCCGGTGGGAAGCGGGCCGCTTCTAGCCCCGCCCAACCGGAGGCTGAGGAGAAACCTCGGGGAAACGGTCCAGGGGAGACATCGGACCCCGAAAAGTGGACCGACGTCGTCAGGAAGAGGGGGAAGAAGAGAGACCCTCCCCAGCAGCCTGGAAGCCCGGTCCCGATGGCATTCCGGCGGAGGTGCTCAAGCTCGCTGCGGAGGTGAATCCAAGGCTTCTGCTCGATATGTTCAACGCGTGTCTGGCGGAAGGCGTTTTCTTTTCTTCGTGGAAGGTTGCCCGCCTTGTTCTTATCCCGAAGGCCAAGAGCACACCGGGGACCCCTTCTTCTTTCCGACCCCTGTGTATGCTCGACACGGCCGGGAAAGGGCTTGAGAAGATCCTGCGTGTCAGGCTGACCGAGGCCATCGTCTCTGCGGGGGACTTGTCCCCGCAGCAGTACGGCTTCAGATCCGGCCGCTCTACCATCGACGCTATCCAGTAGGTAGTTGAGGCAGTGCGAAGGGCGGAGGACCACAACCACTGGTCGCGCCGCGTGGTCCTTCTCGTCACGCTCGACGTGAAGAACGCTTTTAACTCCGCCAGGTGGAGCGATATGCTGTGGGCGCTTGAGCATACGTTCCAAGTTCCCTCCTACCGTATGTTGGAAGCGTTTTTGTCAGACCGCGTTCTGTTGTACGACACGACCGAAGGTCAGCGGCGCATTCCCATCACTTCCGGGGCTGCGCAGGGGTCCATTCTCGGACCAGATCTCTGGAACGTGTCTTACGACAGCTTGCTGAGGCTAGACATGCCCGATGAGACCCGCCTCGTTGGCTATGCTGACGATGTCGCTGCCTTGATCGCTGCGAGGAACGTCGAGCAGGCAAAACTGAGGCTCAGCGTAGTGATGGCCAAGGTCAACGGGTGGATGCGAGATCACGGCTTGTCCCTGGCTATCAGTAAGACGGAGATCGTCGTCCTCACCAAAAAGAGGATTAACACCGTGTTCCCGGTGCAGATAGGTGACGTCACACTCGAGACTAAGCCTGCTGCAAAGTACCTGGGAGTCATGGTCGATAGCAGACTGTCTTTCGGCGAGCAGATCCAGCGCGCCGCCGACAAAGCCACTAAGGGTGTCGCTGCCCTTGGTAGGCTTATGCCCAATGTCGGCGGTCCTCGCTCCTTCAAGCCCCGCTTGCTCATGACTGCCGTCCAGTCAGTCTTGCTGTACGGGGCGGAGGTATGGGCTCACGCACTCGAGAAGCGAGTCTACCGAGACCGGCTTGCCCGAGTCCAGCGCCGAGGAGCTCTGCGGGTCGCTTCGGCCTACCGCACAGTCTCCGAGCCTGCTGTGATGGTGATCGCCGGAGTCATTCCCGTCCTCTTACTCGCGAGGGAGAGGTAGGCGATTTACCGGAGGAGGCCTGAAGTGAGCCGGGAAACAGCTGCCAGGGAAGAGCGCGATCGCAGCTTCGACTCTTGGCAGCGCGACTGGGAAGCCGAGCTGAGGGGACGTTGGATCTTCCAGCTCATACCTTCCGTCCGAGCGGCACGGCGAGGTCGATTACTACGTGACCCAGTTTCTTTCTGGGCACGGGTACTTCCGAGCCTATCTGCACCGGATGGGCAAAGTCGCCAGCCCGGACTGTCTGTATTGCCCCGGCATCCCAGACACGTCCGAGCACACTTTCTTTCAGTGCGACCGTTGGCACGTCCGCCGAGCCTCGCTTTCATCTGAGATCGGCGTGGTCGTCAGCCCAAACAACATCGTCGGAGCTATGCTCCAGGGAGAGGGCAACTGGAACTGTGTCCAGGCCATTCTTCGGGCGAAAAAGGTCGACCTCGATCGGCCTTAATCCTCAGCTTTTCCCCAAGGAGGTTGCCCTAGTGGCGTAATATCAAAGGCCTAGCCCGAAGTAATGTGTGAAACAGTTCCAGGCTAGTATCCTCGGTGCCGAGGGAGGTGGTTTAGTCGGTAGTTCACGGGACATCGAGCTCGTGGGAGTCCGACACTACTGAGGGGACAATGAACCCCTCAGTGTGCGTAAATGCATTCCACCTCCTACCCAAAAAAAAATTATTATAAAGTAAACTAGTTTACTGAAAAAGGATGGTGGATCCAGCAAACTAAAATTTCCACAGGAGAAATAAAGGTCAGGCTTGGTTTTCTGTACAGTGTCTGAAATAATCATCGTAAACAAATATGCGGAGGATTTGAAAGCCATTCAAATAGAAACAGAAGTTTTTTTTTATTTACGGTAAATGTTTTCAATCCATTTCTTACTAACAATAAAAACAATTATAAAATGAAAAGGAATTGCTTTATAATTTTTATTTGAGCCACAGATTAAAAGATAAACCAAAAATGATATTAAGGTAAGTAAATGTAAATTGGGAAGTTGTTGGTCTTAATAAGACTTATCACATAATTTTATATTTGCTATAGTATGCTGTTTTATTTTTTTTACCATATAAAATCCATGTTAAATGTGCGGTCTTCAAGGCATTAAAATTTTCATCCATTAAATTGAAGTAGTGTACTCTTAACATGGTCTTCATCTTGTAAAATTGAGTTATTTGCTTTTAATACAAAGCCACCAGATATATGTGGTTTGTATAAATTGAAAAGCTGTTAGTCTTTGCAAGGCCTTTAAAATTATGTGCTATATGACATATGCTTCCGTTTAAAATTTTTGATTTTTAGGGCAACCAACATTGAAACAAAATAAAATGTATTGTAAAAACCTTTTATCTTCTAAATTTTGTCATGTCGTATATCAAATCAAATCTGGGATTACGAGGATCAATATTTTTTAGGCAGAACAAAAATATGTTTTGTGATTCTTGATATGTAGGGTATTCCGTAAATACCAATATTTTTCACGAAAATGGCCACCATTTTAAAATGAATACGTGAATTCTGTTTTCCCCAAGTTGTTCGTCTAGTTTAGAGCTTTAAAACGATGAATAACATGACATATGCTTACATTTAAAAATTCTATGTTTCAAACCCACAACCTCCGGTCTTAGGAATGCCCTGTATTTTAAAAAGGCAAAACATATTTTTACGTGGTTCCTTGGGTATAAGTTAGTGGAGAAAGGTTGCGTTTCGTCTTTGTGTGTCAAGCCGTTCATCTACAGTCTGTTGTGGATGGCCTAGAAGATTTACCCTGTATAATATGAATCAGGAGATAATCTTGCACTCTACCCCCTTAATGCAGATTTACTAATTTCTACTAATAACCCATACCCATCGACATAGTCGATTTTGCAGTGATAACAATGCCAGGGGTTTGAGTCAAAAATCGTTAAATTTAATATTTTACAGAATCTAATTACGGAAATATAGGTTTTCCCAAAAAGCAAACTTGGCCAAAATCTCTTGATATTTACACTGATAAATAAAAATACGATACGATAAAATATGCAAGTCTGTAGCACTACAATGGACCATGTAAAGTGGTTTTGGTATTTGGCAGTTTCGTGTGGCGTTTATAGAACTCATAACCAGACATTCCCCAGTGCGCTCACCCAGTTATCTAAATTGTATTTGATATTTTTTCTGTTCACTTTCACTACTGAAATATGAATTATTGGCTTAAAACTAAAGCCTCTTTATGAAGCCTTAAAAGGCTCAAGTATAGCTACTTCAAAGTGTGAACTTACTTGAGAGTCCCTTTCTTCCTAGCGTAGAACTTTCTCCCTTCTTTAGTCTTTCGGAAATCGTCTAAAGTATCTGTAGGATGATCCTATAAAAAAGTAAATAAAGGTGTGAAGCAAATTTGACAAACCCTGGACAAAAACACATGGGCATAATTTTACATTAGTATGACACCGGTTCACTAGGTACATCAACATCGTGCAGAGGTGATCAAAATACGTTTAAAATTAAATAGAATAATACCACAACAAACGTATTCTTCTCCGTCAGCTCCTCGGCAAACGAAAGAATAATTGCTAATATATGCTAATAATATGTTTGCAAATCCCTTCAATTCAGGCATTGTTGAAGATGAAGTCCCTGTTGGTACCGCTCGTTTTTACTGTTATTCCATCGATATGATCCCCACATACTTAATCTCAATAGGAGAAGTTTACAGCTCTCCAACTGTACTTGACGCAAACAAAGGGCCAGGTCTTTCATCGCTAAGATGTCTAAAGTAATTGTGCAGACCTAGTAACTACTTGCAAAGCTGTATAATACATTCTTCAGCACAGGTACATATCAAAAATATCAAGGCAATCCACATAGTTCTTATTCATAGTAAAGGAATTGAAACCAACCGATAGCAATATTGCCTTTTTTCAAAAATGTCCAAAAAACCAGCCAAGGTATTTCCAGAACTTCATTACCTACGCTCCAGTTGTCAAGCAACACGTTTATTCATTCGAACGAGATTGATTTAACTAAAGCCTAGATTATGCATCACACAACAGCCTTATTAGGAAAAGCCCACGGATTAAGCTAAATGCTTTTCAAATGGCTTGAGACAATGTAGAATGTAATCTTACATTCTACATTGAAAACCCTCCGAAAACTGCTGAGCCGATGTCGGCCAAGAGGCCATTCTCATCTCTTGCCAAACGTCCCTGATCGATGGTTTAATACAATGGTCTTTTCGAGAATGGGAGTTTAGATACCATTTTTATCTTGGCACAAGTCTCTAGGGCATTCATTAATATCACGGATTGCATTTTCACTCACTTTTTTCCAGTATTGTTCCAAAAACTTGCGTGCTTGATTGTCAATATCTTCATTTGGATCCATTTCCTGTAACCGAGGCAAAGTTGAAACAGTGTTATTAGCTACTTTAGAAGAATAATAAAAAATGATAAAGAAATTAATTTAAGAAAGACTAAACTGCATCCTTGAATTGCTGGACGTTTTACTTATCTTATTCCTTTTTTTATTTTCAGAACATAGGTGTTTATATTGTCTTGCACATCCGTTTTAATGTTAGAATACATGCATGTTTATAGCAGTTGCAGCAAATTCTGTTAGAAAAATTGCAATAACTCCGTTAATTGTAGTTTAATCTTTATGATCTTTATATGGTCAGATGCATATAAAAAACAAAACATGGTCGGAAATAAAATTACGCAGCTTTTCTTGAACAATTTCGGTAAAATTTGCGGATTTAAGATATTATGATTTAAAATATAAAAATGGCTGCAATTTTGAAATGGTTGAAAGTAGAAACCTGATACTCCGCATCGAAGTAGGTCCTATTAGTCAGCATATACGTACCAAGTTTGAATTTGATATCTTCAGTAGTTCCAAAGTTATGCTAAATCATGTTAAAAACACATGCAGACCGACAGACGGATAACCGAGCATTTTAGGATCCATGTTTATAGGAACTTTTTTACTATTTTTAACTAAGTAACCATATCTCAAAGTCTGTTGGGGTTTTTCGTAGACACCCTGTATAAACAATATACATGGTGTTCAAAAAATGTGGGGCATAATTTACGTAGTGATTCCTTGGGTCAAAATAAGCAAAAAAGCTTACGTAAACATAGGTCCTAAAGTGCTTCGTTTTCCGTCTGTGTGTCTGTTTTTGATATTTACATATTTAATCATATCTCACGAACCACTTAATGTATAAACTTCAAACTTGGTATATGGATCACGACTATTAAGAACTATTTTGTAAGAAGTATCAAATTTCTACTTTCTACCATTTCAAAATGGCGACCTTTTTATTCAAAGCTAAATATCTTAAAAACCGTAAATTGTAGAAAAATTATACGATAGATAAAAAAGTTGCAAAATTTATTCAATTAGTGCTGATGTTAAGATTATGATAATCGGACTACTAATAAAGGAGAAAATTTTACTTTTCTGCATAAAAACATGGTTCCTCAGAACATTCTGTCTAAAAATTGCATGTTTTTATTCGGAAAATTTAAAATTTCTCCATTTTAAGTTGTCCTATTGTTATAATCTTAAAATCATCGTTAATTAGATTAAATATCACAACTTTTTTTGTCTCTTGTATAATTTTTCTAAAATCTACGGTTTTTAAGATATATAGCTTTAAAAAAAAACAGTAGCCATTTCGAAATGGTTCAAAGTAGAAGTTTGGTACTTCTTAAGAATATAGTTCTTAATAGTCGTTATCTATATATCAAGTTTGAGGTTTATACGTTAAGTGGTACGTGAGATATGATTAAATATGTAAAAATCATAAATAGGCACAGACGGAAAACGAAGCACTTTAGGACTTATGTTTCTATAAACCTTTCTGCTTATTTTCACCCAAGGAATCACTATGTAAATTATTGCCCCACATTTGTTGTGCACCCTGTATATACACATGACCACTCTACAGTAGTTACTTATTAACTGGGATCATACTGAAATCGTATTTGTGTTCCCATAAAAAGATCAAAGTTGTCTATAAAATCATACAAGTAAGTACGGAAAGAACACGAAATTCACGGAAAGAATGCATCTAAAATTTGATATAAAATACATTCCGGATGGGACAAGTCTTTTGAGCTTACAAACTAGAACGATACTAAACATTTCAGATATTAAATCAGTTAGTTAGCATAATAAACTATCCATTTGGAATATAATAGTATTCAATTGGTTTTATTGCTAACATAAGTTATAATATAAACAAACAATTTAACGACATTAAGGGAGCAAGAATGATAGTGGTACCAAAATTTCATAATTATAGTCATATAGTTATATAATTGGCAACCTGAATATGAACATTAGGTAATTTGACATATTGATGACTTATGCCTCAATAATGTAATGCGAGTGTCTGATAGATTTTGCGTTTCCACTACTGATATAAAAAGACGTAGATATTTTAAAACGTCCCCCCCGTTGCAGAGGGAGTAAACTAAAAGTTTAAGCAATGAAAAATAATTGTCTTGGTGGGGTCTCCTTTGAATTATCCTTAAAAATTATTCTTGTGTGACTTTTACTCGCTTAATTAAATACCTGCTGGAACTACATAGATTTATTGGAACTGTGGAGTCTACAGTAAATTAATGCAAAATTTTAAGAGCGATTCAGACACAACGTATGTAACAAACACATCTTGACAACATAATAACAACATCAAAGATTATAACGTAATATTTGACATACTGTTGTACAATAGGATAAAACAATGTGAAATATTTTATGAATTTTAAAGCAACTGGTGAGTAGATTAATCTTTAACTTACCTTAATTGCTTCTTCATCTGATTGCGTAATATATCCTTCATCGTCTGCGATCTAAAATAGATAAAAAATATGTTAAAATATAGTACATTTTATAATTAGAGTTCAATTGAATGAAATACATCCACTCATAAAATACATTCACGCTATTCTAACCCGACCTGATTAATAATATATAATTAATAGCCTAAATGTTAGAAAATAAGATAGTAATTTGTTTCAATTATATCCCACGGACAAAATAAACTTAATGATATTAAATACATAAAAACTTTCTTGTTTTTACGCGCATTCTGTTTGATGTTTTACCTTCATCATGATGGTATATACTCCGTGTCACTATTTATTGCCAGAAAAGATGTAAATCGTCTGATAAAGAGGTAAGTGATAAATCCTTTGGGCTTCACATTAATAGATCGCGATCGGGTCAATTGGCTGTATAGCTAGGTAATTTACACTTTTTTGTTGTGTCCACTTTACGGGAAGTGCCGAACCAATAACAGGTCTCCAGAGAATCTGAGAAATCCATGTGTATATAGTGTCATATAATATAATATAAAACATTTATATAACGTTATTTACGAAATAATATTGTGCAGTAAAATAAAACTAATACATGTACACAGTACCCCTGGACTTCAATGCAACTGATGGGTATTTAAATTTATGATAATTTTAGCACTTGACTTACCTCTTCTTCTTCTTTGGTTATAGAGTTTTTTTCGTACTGAAAAAGAACATTTTATTAATATAAATCGTGTTTACATTTTTTATTTTTAAATTTATTTTTTTGGTTTATAATAAGGCATTTTGAAATTTTCATCGATTATTTTATTTATGTAAAAAAATTTTCTGTGTAGAATATGGTTTTCTTCCAAATGATAGCTATACTACTTCTTTAAGAAGTACTTTCATCTTGTAACTGTGAATCAATTTTGTGAAACTTTCGTTAGTCTATTGGTTGGGCGCTGTGCAGCTACGTAGTTTAATTTACGGTTACATAACTCGCACCATTGAAGATATTTTTAGGAACTTCAAAAGACTTGGACACACATCTTTAATATAACAAGTACATACAAGATACTCGACTTTGACATGCTGGGGACTCTAGCCCCAGGCACGTTTATGTAGAATACAGTAATGGGCGGCTATTTAAAAGTCGCAATAAGAAATTTTTAAATTTTTTCCCGCATAGTATCATTAGTTTTTGTTGGGCTTGGGGTGGATGAGGGACGATGTGCATGGGGAATGATGGATCGAGGAGGGTTATGGAGGTTTGGGTTCAGTAAAAATATGACCAACAAGGGGAAAATGGACCTTATCTTCCCAGATGTCATTTTACAAGGCAGCAAGTTCCAAAGGTTAGTGTGGTACAAGAAACATTTCCTGAATTTTATTGATTCCTACTCTATATGTATTTCCGACGATATTTTATCTATCTTCCACTTAAATTTAATTTGGAACATATTTAAATTATTGTTTTCCAATCTGTTGCAATCTGGACAAAGAGGGCCCTAACTTCCACAATGCTAATTTAACGTTTACAAATAGAGAAAATCAGAGAATCCTGTAAAGAATAAATGCAGGCTTTGCTGTACCCTGATCCAGGAACAAAAGCACCTGAAAATGTACAGGATCTTCCATAAGAAGTAGTTGCCGACGTAGTTTATAGTCCAAGTGGAATATCACCTCAAAAATTGTGCCAAAATGTAAAAAAAATAAGAAGTAAGAACTCAGACAACGAATATATTGTGTATTTTAAAGAATAATCGTGATACATTGTATTTCAGAACAAAACTATATCAACTATATTTTTAATCTGAAACAAGACATTTTGTCTTTAATTTTTGCATTTTTTAAATTTACCCATATTCATTTATGAATGACGTTCGAGAAAAAATGCAAACAATTGTCTCAAATTCAATGTTGGATTCACATTCAGCTTTATATGAAATTCAAATATTTATATTCCAGGCATAGTTTAGATATGTTGAAAATTCTTTCACCAGTCTGTTTGGTTTTTAATGTAGATTAAAGGTATACTTATAACTAAACTTCGAACAAATGGAAAGTAAGGTCACTTTTTCCATTGCGAGTCAAAAATATTTGTTTTACATTGTAAACAATGTCAAACTGTTAAGCAACGCAGCATTTGTTACATATTGGTTATATTTGGGGAGTGAATGGTAATATGGGCATACAAGTGTATGTAAAAAAAATAACGATGCACCACAGAATATAGACAGAAGAAAATTAAAATTCATTTAAATTTTGACTTTATAGTACCTTATGAGTAGTTAAAAGGTACAAAAGTTGTTAACGATTTTCTGATATAGCTAAGGTTGATGTGCACATGCCTCTTACGAAATAATTAGTCTCTAAGTAAAGGAATTAGGGAACTTTTTTAAAGGGCGTGAAACGGGCAAGAACAATAAAACTTCTGATGAAGGAAAATGTTTATACGGACATGCCTAAAACAAATAATTAGGTAACTTCGTAAAAAAAAAATCCTGAAGAAAAATATGACTTTATTGACAGCTTAGCCCTGGAAGACTTTTCGAGGAGTTGGAATGCTATAAAGTTAGCCAATGGCAATTAATATAGGGGAAGGGTGATATGTTTCCTTAAGTAAAAAATGTTAAGTTAACTTAAGTTAAGACAATATAAATATAAGTTTGAATTAATAAAATAACTAACTTTAGAGGATTAATGAGAGGTAGAAATCTATAAGTATAAAAGAGGATGTTGGTATATATATATATATATATTTAGTAGGCACGGATAAACTCAGAAATCGCTGGACCGATGGCCACGAAACTTGGTACATACATGTAGAATTTCATGGAGTAGGTTTATACACCTTCAATTTCGTGATAACTTTCAGGGCTTAGCCCTGGGACCGTCTTAAACGTACCCATGTCAGGGATTTTGAAAGAATTTGAGTAAGATTTGTTTACTAACAAAACATATGAAAGTAAAATTTAAAACAGGTGATGTAAATTAATGGTATTTCTTTCTGCTATTTAACTGTATTTGTTAAAATGAAGATTTGTTACTTGGTGCCAGGAGGTCAATGAATTAGACTTTTGCATTTTTTCAAAGTGCAATACACTATATAAAATGCTGATATGTAGTATAACATAAAATAAATAACTGATTACTGAAGGCCTCCAGTGATCACTGATCACTTATACTTGAAGGACTTTTTTTATGACAACTAACTGCTATTTAAAGAGGAAGAGTGTGCTACTGTAAAGAATTAATTTATCTACAGCACTTTAAAAAAATTGCCGGGACGGCTCATTCAAACGTTTTGCTCAATATAGAGTCTAAAAACGTAAGACAGCACTTTTTAATAATTGCTGGAGTGGCATTGTAATTTTTTGTTCAGGGTAGACCCTAAAACCTTAAGAAAATGATCTTTTACAGTGGATAAAATTTCAAACTACCTTCTTTGGTTCCTCTAACACGTATGCCTTCATGATGGAAAGAAATAGGATTTGTAATACGCAGGTCTGCTGCGACGGGGGTGCATAGTAAAGTTTTAATTAAGGGTAACATATGCGAGCAGATTCAAAGTGCCGTCGAAAAAGCCAAGGGTGCCGTTCCTTATATATTGTGCCCCATGATCATCATCAGGGCAAGCTCAGGTACCGTGGAAACGACCATAAATGCTTCTCGGCGTTCGTCTCTGTAAATTGGCCTCTTGAGTGTGTGAGCGCAATCCTCTTCACCTGATAGCACGATCGACTGGACAGCCGACACAAGCAAAACGCACTTGCAAGAGGAAGAACCGCCGATATTGGGCATCAGCCTACCCAGGGCAGCAACACCATTTGGGGCTTTGTCGGTGGTGCGTTGGATATGGTCACATTTTTTATGTACAGGCACTTTATGCAGGAATATAATTCCTCCGTCATAGCAGACCTGCGTACTAAGAGCGAATTTCTAAAAACTTTTGCTTTATGTAAGTACATTTGATATGTTCAAAGAAGTAGATACATTAGATTTTACAACAAGACAAATAAATGGGAAAGCAAAACTATATAATTCATGGGTGATAGTGAATGTTTAATTTTAATCGTGAGCGAAGCCACGGGTTCTTCTAGTGGTTTATAAGTAGAAAAATACTTTAGATAAGGAAAGGGTGATATGAATCACAAGGCAAATTTGAGATTCCAAAACTACATTTCATCAAGAGGTGCAACCCCTCCCCTCACTGTCCATTTCGCAACCCCTCAAGAAGTTGCGTTGCAGCGTAAAGAGATTTTAAGACACACATTTTACTTTTACGAACCAAATGAAAACATTGAATCATCACTTTGGATTGGGAACGAATTTTCAAAAGTAATTTTAGATTTTTTTATTATAACTAGCCTTGTACGGTTATTTGAGCCTTTGTGATTTTTTGTCGAGCTTTTCAAAATTTGCCTTGGGTTGAGACAAAATGGAAAAGCCCGACTTTCGAGCCCTAAATTCGCGCATTTTTCCGTTTATTATTTGTGCTCGTCATTTACGGCAAATTTTCTAAAGATCGTAGTATAAAAGTAATTTGTGAAAATTTACTTTAGTTTATTACGCACGATCGTTTTAAAGGCAATATTACTCCGGCCGATTACACGTAATCGTCTTTTGTGGCCAAGCTGCTACTGTCGATCATGTGCGATCCTCTCCAACAGAATTATTAGTCTGCTGCTTACAACCAGCGTAGACTTAAGTAGTGTTTAGATGTATTTTTGCTTTTATTGTTTTTAGCGAATTTCCCCTATAGGGAAGAAGCTATTACCGTAGGTCTCATGGTAAGACCTAAGCCCCAGACCATGATAACTTTTCGTTTTGCGGCCCCCAGAAGCAAAAAACACCATTCGTTCGATATATATATATACATAATTAATTTGCTAGGGGTTATTTTTTGAGTAGAACTCCTCCGACAGTTTTCAACCGATTTTGACGTTTTAGGTGTCATTTTGAAGAGCTCACTCTGAAGTTGTGCTTCCCTTAAAATGAGCTCAATGACTGTTAAGGACTTTGGCCCAGTGGACCTCAAAGTTACCATATAATTCTTATGGAAGATGGGATTTGTTTACATATTGACCACATGCGCAATTTGTCCCACATGTAATCAGCTGGTGTGTAGGGTTTGTATTTATTTACCTGTCACAAATAAATGTTTAATGCTGCAAACAAGCTCTAACTAATTAAATGGAAAACATTTTTAAAATTTAAACATGATATTTAGAAAGGTCACAAATATATGCCACCAATTAGAAGAAAAAGAGATATCCGCTTTTTAAGAACTAATCATCTCAACTATATGAGAAACGTTCGTTTGCTGATTAATGAATAAGACATAGATTCCTAGAAATCGGAGAAAGCGAATGTCTGCGAAGAGCTACCATTCTCAGTGAAAATATGGACTTACTTTGTAATCATTGCAGAGGAAAACCCTTTAAGGTGAAAAAAACTGGTACGTTAAGGACATTTTATCTGTGTTGCCATAAAAGTGAAGTGAATTAGAAGAATACACCCAATAAATATGTATTAAAAATCTCATTGACAGAGTCAGTTAATGTTTAGGGAAACAAAAAAAGAAACTAATAAAAACTACCTAAACAACATCAGATCCTACAACTCCGCATTTGCGATGGTGAATTCTGAAGCACACATAGATGAATCCAATGTAGGAGATGTATAAAACTTTCCAATCCACGATATTTTTTATCATCGAATTGAGTCTTTACTTTCTGCAGAAAACCATAAATTTAAGTTCACTTAGGTATATTTATACAACGTTAATACAACAACCGACCAAAGAGGATAGAAGGGCACTCGACTTGGCTTGGATTCGGAATCATCCAACTAGGTGTAGATATGTTTTTAAATGTTACAGACTTTGTTCAACAGGAAGATAACCACTAAAACTCATATATTGAAAGTAATTGGGTAATCCTCCCTTCTCGATTTATAGGATCACCACAGAATATGAACCAAAACTACCTGGACGTAAATAGTATCGTTCAACGGCTTGGGAAGCCTTTTTTATTCGTAACGATGACATGTAATCCTAGGTGGTCTAAATAACTGAGAATTTGAAACCTGGAGCTCGACACATTTTCGACCTGATTTAATAGCAAGAGTTGTTCACTGCAAGTTAAAGGAGCTGATACCAGGAATAAAAAAAAAACACTTATTTGGAAATGCTAATCTATTGAGTGACGCTGATACACACAATATAGTTCCAGAAACGTGGAATACCACATGCACGTAATTTTATTAACTTTGGATGAACAAGACCGAATCCAAGAAGTCGATGGTATCGATCACGTTGTCCATGCACATCGTCCTAATCTTGAAGCACTATCATTAATAAATATATAACAAATAAATATATCACAAATAAATATATTAATCACTAAAATTGATCTTATTAGTACCTAAATATTGCTCGATTTCGAGCAGGCTACCTATGTTTCAAGTCTAAATGCCAGCCACTATCTCCATTTGTAAATAAACCAGGCGGAGCACCGTCAGTAGCCTGAAATGTAGCTGCTACGTCCGTCATAGTTGCTTGGTTGTATCGTCTTTGGTCTGCATTTTTGTCATTAATAATAGGGTAACATCATTGGCGTAAGTCTGTTTACAAATCCAAGCCATTATTTTAAAAGAGCGAACATATTGGTTCACATTACTTCAGATTTCCTGCATTAGTTGTCTGTCACAATTTGTATTTGTTTCAATTGCCATTCTTTGGTCGGTTGCTGTATTTATGTCATATAAATATACCTGAGCATATTTAGGCTGATGAATTTCTGCAGAAAGTAAAGTTTCAATTCAATGATAAAAATTATCGTGGATTCGAAAGTTATTATACCTCCTACGATGGATTCATCTGTGCTTCATAACTTACGTAAGACCTGCTGTTGATTAGGTCGTTCTTTCATTTGTTTCCCTTAACGGTAATTGACTACATCAATGAAATGTTTGATATATTTTTCTTGGATGTATTCTTCTAAAATCACTTTTATTTTATGGCAACAAAGATTAAATGTCCTTAACGTACCAGCTTTTTCAGCTTTAATGTTTTTTCCTCTGTATTGATTACAATGTTAGTCCATATTTCCTAGTGAGAATAGTCGTTCTTTGGCTTGCATTCGCTTTCCCCAATTTCTAGGAATCAAGTTGTGTTCTCCATTAATCGGCAAATGAACGTTTCTCATATAGTTAAGATTATTAGTCCTTAAAAAGCGGATATATCTATTTATTCTGATTGGTGGCATATATTGTAACTTTTCTGCATATCCAGTTTAGTTTAGTTTTTTTTTATATTTAATTAGAATGTTTTTGCAGAATAAAACATGCATTTGTGATAGGTAAATAAAAACAAACCAGCTGACACATGTGACTTAAATTGTGCATATGGTCAATTTGTAAACAAGTCCTATCTGCTATAAGAATTATATGGTAACTTTAAGGGCCACTTGTGCGAAGCCCTCAATATACATTGAGCTTATACATTGAGCTTATAAAGCGACGCACAACTTCAGAGTGAGCTCTTCAAAATAACACCAAAAACGTCAAAGTCGGTTGAAAACTGTCGGAGGAGTTCTACTCACAAAATAACCCCTAACAAATCAATTATGAAAGAAGCAAAAACACCATTCGTTCGAATTTATATATATGTGTCTGTGAGCACGATAGCGGCCGCAAAAATGGTCTGATCTTAGTGAAATTTGGTGCAGACGTGTAAGGTGGTAATCAATTGGACGAGTTCGTAAACCAGCCTGATCGAACCACCGGAAGGGGGGATAAAGGGGGATAAACCCCCGAAAAGGTTTTTTTTGTTTTTCACATAAAAAAATGAAAATTATCCAATTTTGGTTAGGACCATTGAATTCAGCTCGAAAAAACAAACAATTTAGTATCTCTAGTCATTGCTTTGTGTCCATTGGTTACCGAGATACTGAAAGTGATAAACACAGTACGTTGTCCCAATGTTAACCTTATGGAAAATAAGTAAAATTATATCTCGCTTATTTCTCAACATATTTTAATAAAGCTTGGCTTGTAGCTTCATCAAGATGAGATCTAATGTATATTAGTGTAAAATCCCAGATATTTCCATTTTTATGGCAGCAAACCTGAATGCCCCATGTTATCCTTATGGGAAATGAAATACCCCCGTTGCAGCAGTCCTGCATACTCAGCGAATTTCAAGTGCATAAATAAATAATTTAAATGAAGTCTCGCATCAAGTAAAATCAATATACATTCAAAAGAAAGCGTGCAAAAATACTCTCCTAGTGGCTTTTAAGATCAACAGGCTATAAAAAATAATAGCCTATACTTGGCACGAAAATGCAATGTTCAAAACTTCAAAACAGCTGGCTTTTCCAATTTAATCGTATGGGGAAATGACCAGCTGTTTAAGTTTGAGTAAAAAATTTCATAAACATCATCAGTAAAAATCTGTATTCGCTATAGTACATTTATTTGACATATTTAGTTATCTGGCCTTTAAGTAAGCCATATGCCTGTATCCACCATGTGGCTTTGAATCAAACATCAGCTCACATGTTTTAATGTAAACAAAGCAGACGTTTTAGATCCCAATGCTACTTCCCAATGCTACTTAAATGGCAGTTATTTTATGTTATTTTTTGTTATCTAGCAAACTTTAAGAAATTGCAGTACTTTTCCTGAGTCCCTGACATTAAAACATTTAATTTGAGCCCTGTTCCCTCATCCTGTGATTTGCCAAATGCCCACAATTGGTATTCAAAAATAAATTATTCTTCATAAGATTAGTATGGAAAAATGCAGGTTTGCTGCCACAGAAATTTGAAAATGAGGTATTATAGGCTACAATCCAATATATCTAAACTATATAAAGCCACATAACATGTTTTATCAAGATATGCTGAGGAATAAGAAAGCTATCCAATTGCATTTACCTCTCATAAGGTTAACATTGGGAAAGAGAGTACACAGGTTTGCTGCCTCAGGAATTGATGATTTGGATATTTTAAGCCATAATCAAGTAGATATTAACTGTATGAAGCCTCATGCCATTTCTTATCAGTATATTTTGAGAAATGAGCGAACTACACAACTTATTTTATTACCCATAAGGTTAGCATGTAGAATGAGTATGCAGGTTTGCTGCAACAGGTATGTTAAAACTGGTTAGTTTTAATTCATTATTTAGTATATCTTAACTAGAAGAAGCCATATACCAAGTTTTGTCAAGAAATGTTAAAAAATAAGTAAGATATAGAATTTTTTTATTTCCCATAAGGATAACATGGGGAATGATTATGCAGGTTTGCTCCCACAAAAATTGAAATTTCGGGGATCTTTGACTAAAATACATTATATCTCATCTAGATGAAGCCACAAACCAAGTTTAATTAAGATATGTTGAGAAATGAGCGAGATATAGAATTTTACTTATTCCCCATAAGGTTAACATTGGGACAACGTACTGTGTTTACCACTTTCAATATCTCGGTAACCAATGGACATAGAGCAATGATTCAAAATACTAAATTGTTTGTTTTTTGTGCCAACAAAAATTTGATTAATTTCATTTTTTTATGTAAAAACCCCAAAAAACCCATTTTTGGGGGGGTTTATCCCTCTTTACCCCCCCTTCCGATGGTCCGATCGGGCTGGTTTACGAACTTGTCCAATCGATCACCACTTTACATGTCTGTACCAAATTTCATTAAGATCGGACCATATTTACGGCCGCTATCGTGCTCACAGACACACACACACACACACACACACACACACACACACACACACACACACACACACACACACACACACACACATATATATATATATATATATATATATATATAGATAGATATATAAATTCGAACGAATGGTGTTTTTTGCTTCTGGTGGCCCCAAAACGAAAAGTTATCATGGTCTCGGGCTTAGGTCTTACCATGAGACCTACGGTAATAGCTTCTTCCCTATAGGGAAAATTCGCTAAAATGCTATATCTTCCTAATTACTTAACATATCTTGATAAAACCTGGTATGGCTTGAGCATGGCTTCTTCTAGTTCAGATCTACTAAATATTGAATTAAAACCACCCAGTTAAAGCAAACCTGTTAAAGCACATACCTGTTAAAGCAAACCTGCATACCCATTCCTTATTTTATTCTTATGGAGCTGTTGTTAAATCTCACTATATTGGATTGAAATATATACTTTGCATTTGAAATTCGCTGAGTATCCATGTCTGCTGCAGCGGGGGTAATTTTAATCAAGGTTTAGAATTTTGGAAAGAGTTACCAGAACCAAGTTTCGCATCAAATAGATAACTGCTGGTACACGTCTTCGACCCCATTGCCATATTATGAAAAGTTGATTCTACAGTATTTTAAAAAGGTAATTTTATTAACATTGAATTAATTAATTAGGCTACAGTCAAAATTCATAGCTACCACATTCTACCTGTACGTGGCAAAGTTACTTAGAATACACCACAAAAAATATTCATTAATTTGGTTTTCAATCTTTCTATACGCGGTATATTGTCAACTCAAAATATTTAATATTAAAATTAAAATTAATTATGGATCAGTCAGAATATTAATAGGCGTATTTTTACTTTCTCCCCCCTATACATAGTATATGGAGAAATTATTGTTTTCGTCCAAATTTTCGAATTTGAGTTGTTAGTGGATATATTCGTTTTAATGCTCCCTGAATCCAAAAAAGTGGTTTTTGGCGTGGTGTGTGTGTGTGTGTGTGTGTGTGTGTGTGGATGTAAACAAAGCTAGAGACGACACCAGTGGTCAGATCTTCATGAAATTTGGCATGTAGGTATAAAGCCGTGGTATCTCCAGGCGTATTTTTCATTTTTTTTGAATTTTTGATTTTTAAGGGTATTTACCCCATAAAAAATGACAACAATCCAAATGTCTCAAAAACGGCTCTAACGATTTTGATACAAATTTCATGGCTTTTAGTGCTTAAGATGACAAACAAAATGACACCACCCGCATGTCTGTAAAAATTCAGGTTCAGAAGTTATGGGGGTTTAAGTGTAAAAAATTCATATTTTTCAAATTTCACAAAAATTGTAACTTTTAAAGAAAATATACTTGCAACCAATAAAATTGGCTTGAAAAACTAAACAATCTAGTATTTGAATCATTAGTCTACGTCAACTGGCTGCAAAGATAATTGATATTTTAGTTTGGCGTTAAACGCGCGCAGTACGTTGTCCGATGTTATTCTTATGGCAAATATTCAAAAACCGGTATCTCCGTTATTTACTAACCGATTTTAATAAAATTTGGTATATATTTGTGTGATAATTAATTGTTAATTTGTTTTATTTCACAATATATGCTTTCTGGTTTTAAATGACTTGAAGGGAGAAAGTATGTGTCAGTTTCCTGATACCGTTTATTTATACTTACTTCTTTTATTTCCTTTTCCACTTCTTCCTGTAAAAAGATAACATCAGTATTATCAAATATGACAGAATGTAGGTAAATGGAGAACATCCACCAGAATGGATGAGAAATGTGAACTAAATTGATAAGAAACATCAAATATATTTTAGCTGTAAATAAAGTGATGGCTAAATTTGGAAAATATCCTTTATAAACGAATGTTTTTTTTGTCCATGCGTCTAAATAAGGGTTTTAAGTTATTATTATACATAAATTATTTACCATTACTTTCAAACAAATGCAGTTATGTATATCAAACTTGGAACATAAAAAAGACTAACCGGATCAAGACCCCCAGTGGGATCCTAACTGTCTTTTGCTAGTAAGGTACCAATACTGGGTACAGAAACGGAAGTTGTCACGATTGGAGGCGGTTTTGTGGCTGTCTTTCAGTGAACAACTTCAGTTCCCCAGCAGGGGAGAGTGAGCTCAGTGGTAGAGTGGGCGGGGGTATAAGATCTGGTGACCAAGATGAGGGCCAATATGAGAGCCACCTGAACCCTTGAGGCCCTGTTCCAGCATCCATTGGACAAAATGTATACCTTTGCCCACTCAGTCTCCTATTCCATCTACCTATTCCTTTTCCCTTTCCCTTCCCGTACATTTATCTACTAATGGCTGTGAGCCTAGGGTATAATAGAAGGGAAGTCTCCTTTCCTTTCCGGTAGCTGTACAAAAAGCCAAAATAATGGCTGAAGTACCCTCACAGGATTTTCCTGTGGGGTGGGGAAACCCAACTAACAAATCTGCCTATAAAAAAACCGGATCAAAAATCTGTCTGGAGTAGAATTTTCTACTTTCTTTAATTTCTTCCTAGTGATATTTTTAAAATGTTTATCACCCAAAACCTATAAACATTACAAATTGCTCCTTACATCCAACTTGTAGGTGCTAAGTTGATTTATGGAGTGCAATAACAACAGTGATTACTTTTCAAATAAAATTATCGAGAACAGTTTAGTTAAAAGGTATAAACAACGCTAATAAATCGGAAAGGCTGAATTCTGTCAATCAGCGCTTAGTACTGTTTAGTAATTGTAACTATTTACTATTGCAGGAAAAAATACTCAAAGTGACTTTTCATCATACCATCGCGTTAAACTACTGTTTCAAATAATCTCAGCTGTGATAGAAACTAACCGTTACCAGGTGGGTTTTGTAATTTGTAATGTAAAAACTGGAAAAAGTACGAGAAATGTTAAGGAGTGTTTACAAACATACTAATATAAACATAGTTGATTCAAATATGTGTGAATCTACATTAAAAAGAGCAAATTATGTTTTGTTAGTAAACAACAGAAATGTAACCATTGTTAACACTTATATAGCCACTTAAATTACTCGGCTTCGCCTCTTAATTGAAACAATATCTCGTACCGGTAACAGTCACTTTCCGGACTGCTAACGAAATGTACTATTGCCAGCCAAGCCAAGAAAACGTTAATTTCCGCACTGTTGAAAACATATTTTATCTGTTTAGTGTGATTAAATTTTTTTCACTTGTTCACCTAAATCTTTCACTTCTTTAGTTTCGTATTTGTTGTATTTTATGAAAATTTTTGTGATTTATGTTTTTACCTTAAAATAGGCTACATCAAATACGAAATTAAAGAAATGAAAGATCGTTTTCTATATAGATTTTTATCTCTAGTGGCACGACTAAGAACCTAAAGGGAGGAATAAAATAACAAAGGGTAGCTTTGACCATAACCACATCAAACAAATCGGTGTCCAGGATTTTTGAAGACAGTTGGACATTCGTCAGAACGTCATTTCAATTACGTCATCCTCTCTTCGACTATGCCAATCAGTATGAACGCCCAAAATCTATTACTTAAACGTTTATCAAAAATAGTATATTTATCATCTATTTCAAAAAATTAATTTTCTGAATATCGCAAATAATCTTTAGCCGTTTGTTGATAATACACAATCTACAGTCTCATGGATGGGTGCACATGATTTCGAAGTCTTATAAGATTGTTTTCTGTTAGGTCAAGAACAAACTAAATAGTTGAGGACTTAGGGTGTGATTGCGTTTTTTCTGTGCCGTGTTTTTAAAACATAATTTCAAAGATATTTTTGGAAATTCACGGTTAACGATAGTTGGAGAAAATATTAAAAATAGGGTTATTAAAACTCGAATTCGTCACTGGCATGGCTTAAATCCTCGAGCAAAAGGGAAGCCCTCCCTGTACCTCACCCAATGCTCAATCCGGTGAGGCAGTTCTAGTAACCTACTTGAAAAACTCCCATTGATATCCGATGTAACTGTTCCAGTGACCTACTTGAACCATTCCCATTGATGTCTGGTGTAGGAGTTACGTAACCTACTTGAAACATTCCCAATTGATATCCGGTATAGCAGTTCCAGTAACATACTTGAAATATTCTTATTGATGTCCGGTGTAGGAGTAACAGTTACCTACTTGAATCATTCCCATTTTGTCTGGCTAGGAGTGACAGTAACGTACTGGAAAAATTCCCATTAAAATCCGGGATTAATGGTTCCAGTAACCTACTTGAACAATCTGCTTTGAAAAAAACGTGTACAATTACTAATTAAAAATTACTTTACTTACTTGTTGCCGTTTTTTCATTTTGTTTATGAACTCCGTCTGAAAACGAGTAAAAATAAATAACTTTAAATATACAAGCCAGATAATATTTCTGCGTTTGAAAACGGGCAAATATTAATTTGAGTTGAAAAAAAAAGTTTTTATAATGGTAATAATTGTTATATCGCCTAAGCTACAAATTCAATAAAGTAAAAAGGATGATTGGCATATTTTCTCACCAATGAAACGCCATTTTTACATATCCTGCCTTATTAAATTAAAAATAAATCTTTAATAATCATAAAATTTATCATAAAGCATTATTTGCTCTAAATGATTCTATAAACCTTTACGTGTAAAATACCTTAACCATTAGAATAAATTACATTTTTATTTTTTCAGCGATTGATGCTATTTTTATTTCTTAAGCATTAAACTGCCATCCAACACTTCCACGAACATTACCAACTTTTTGTGGAATTCATTAATAGCTCATTCAAAATCTTAAAAGCTTCAATAGAAAGACTAAGAATGAGACCGGTTATAGCTAGGAAACAAATTAATAATAAATACCCCCGTTGCAGCAAACCTGCATACTCAGCGAATTTCAAATGCAAAACAACATATATTTCAATTCAACATAGCGAGATTTGACATGTTTTGGTAAGCTCCATAAGAATAACATGGGGAATGAGTATGCAGGTTTGCTGCTACAGGTATATTAAAACTGGCTGGTTTCAATTCAATATTTAGTAGATCTGAACTAGAAGAAGCTATTTACCAAGTTTTATCAAGATATGTTGACAAATAAGCGAGATATAGGTTTTTACTTATTTCCCATAAGGTTAACATTGGGACAAAGTACTGTGTTTACTACCTTCAATATCTCGGCAACCAATGGACATAGAGCAATGATTCAAATTACTAAATTGTTTGTTTTTTCGAGCTGAATTCAATGGTGCCAACGATAAAATGTATTTTTCTATGTAAAAAACTCAAAAAACACATTTTTGGGGGGGTTTATCCCTCTTTACCCCCCCTTCCAATGGTCCGATCGGACTGGTTTACGAACTCGTCCGAATAATGACTACTTTACACGTCTGTGCCAAATTTCATTCCAATCGGACCATTTTTGCGAGCGCTATCGTGCTCACAGACACACACACACACACACACATATATATATATATATATAAAATTTTGAACGAATAGTGTTTTTGGCTTCTGGGGGCCCCAAAACGAAAAGTTATAGTGGTCCCGGGCTTAGATCTTACCATGAGACCTACGGTAATAGCTTCTTCCCTATAGGGGAAATTCGCTAAAAATACTTAGAATAAATAACTATTTAAATTTAGCTCATAACTGAAAACAAACTTACAGCTTTAATCTGCAGCTCTTCTGCGGCTAGACCCTGCAAAAGCAATATTGAAAATATAAAGTAATGATTTATAATAAAAACACGTAATTAATTTCCTCCCTAATGACATATTTGCAGCCACTGCCACTTCATGATGAAAAATACAGCACACATTAGTAAATGAATTTCCTATATAAATTCTAGACCGATCCTGTTTCTAAAGTGAGTAAGATCCATAATGATATAAAACGGATGTCGTTGCTGTCGGTATAATGCTCCAGTTAAACACACATCTGAAGAAACTATTGGACTAACATAGTTCAAATAAGCTTGAAGCCGGCCAACATGTAACCTCTCGCGTCTCCACGGGCTACCTATCTATATATTATTTGTTTTAAAATCTTTCGTAACGTCAATAGTTTTATTATTTGTTTCCATTATCAACAGCCCAGTTTAGCTATGGGAATAATGTTAAAACAACGAATAGTAATAGTACATAGCAATTACTTGTGATTATTTAGGACATTTATATTTCTGATAGTAAAAAATAATACATTTCGTCGTCTTCTATACATAAAAAGATTTTAAATTGTTTGCAAACCGAAAATAATGTTCTTTTTCCGTAATTTACAAAATAATAATGCATTTATTTCAATAAAAATTTTCTTCTAGGCTCTGTAAAAATACTTAATCGATTGCCCAGAATCTAATTGAAAGACATCTATCAATTCAAATGCAAGAAGACCCCATAAGGGGGCAGAATTTGAAGAACATAAATAAAAAGTCACATAATTAACTCCTTCTAAAATTAATTTCGAATTAATTAATTAATTCTAATTTGAAAACAATTTTGTCTTATATTGTGAACAGTTGTAGATAAATAAATTGTAATGAACGAAAGTCAATGTCGTAAAGGTTATGTGTATATAATGTGATTGCGTTATAGAACGGGTTCAAATTATTTAAAAAAATACATATCAAAAAGAGCAATTAGTTTAACAACGCTTTTAAGCGTTGTACAAAGTTAATTTTGTAAAAACCAGAAAGACTTTAAGGGGACAGTGGGGCAGGTTGATACAAAAATTATTAAAATTCAACGGCCATGCGTACGTTCAAGAGGGTATTTACTGTTCCTGAACAAAGGCGCAGTGATGTGAATAGTTTCATGGCCCAGCTTCCGTTGGTTACTCAGGGACAAAATGTTTGTGATTTTTTTTCAAAATAGTAAATTTTTTAAGTCAAGATTTAGTGGAAATAAGTGGGCTAAGTCATAATTGGAATCAGTGAAATGCGGACTCATAGTATTCAGCAGTTTTTAATGAGTAAAATATATTTTTCAACTACTCAGGTAATATATGTAATAGGTTACATTAGTTTTTACAGCACACGATCATTGGTTGCACCCCTACTTGATTTTTATGCGAAATGGTTTGATCTTTGTGGACACTTGCCATCACAGATAGTTAAAAGAACACTGATCAAAAAGTTGTAAAACGTGTTTTTACAAATCAGTGATGGTCAAAGACCACAAAAATCAACACCAAATAAAACATAAACTCATAATTGCCAACAATGAATTTCAAACAAAGATTAAATATATATTCTCTTTATTTTGCCAATGTACAAGCCAATCTTTCCAAAGTTAATAATTATTAATAAAGTTTTTTTGTTTATTAAGCTCTAAATTTTTCGACCCTTCAAAAATATCAATAGTTTTTACCACAGTATCAACTTGACCTGATGTGGGGTTAGTTGACACACTTTGAGTTTTTTACAAATAAAATTCTAAAAATTCATAAGATTAATTTTTACTGAAATAATACCAATAATATACGTGTAGGCAAAGGTTCAAGCTTTAAAAATATTATATTCATTATATTGGTGGTTATTTGTACCACCAATAGCTTTATAGAACAAAATCTTGAAACTGCCTCAACCAGCCCCACTCTCCCTACAGTTTTCAGTCGGTAATAAGTTGATTTTTGATTTTAATTAATTTAGAAAGGTGTCTTTTTTTACTGTGAGAGAAGCCACTGGTAACCGCTAGCGATCAATATAAAAAGCCTCGCAAAATCCATTGCCTCGTGAGAGGTGTAGTTTTCAGGTACGAATCGGTGGAATGCTGTAAGTGCTTAAAAGTAAATAGGCTACTGGATCATTGGACTTGGCTTAAATGTAAAACACGTATGTTGGTTGCGTGTGTTGGTTTATGATTTATCGCAATTAATTTTAAGTCAATTAATTACCATACCATACCATACCATATTTGATAATTAATTATAAGACGATAAAACAAATATAACGTTGGTTTTCAGCTTCAATGTAACTTTTTCAACTCCTATCTCTTTACTTCTACTTTCCAAAGTATTACTGTTGATACCATGAGCATAAAACTTACCTCATCATGCTGTTTTGAGATCGCCTGTAAGAAAACAAACAATCATTAAACATTATTTATATTGTTTAAGAGGTTGGCGGCCCTTTTTTGACTTTGCATTTTGCCCCGTCCAGATTGACTATTGATCTGTGCGTGGTACGTTATCGAGCAAAACAAGAAGGGGCCGATTTAGTAAAATAGTTGACATTACTGTTAAAAGTTGCTGCATGCGGTTATTTCTGATTATTTCTGTTATTACTTAACAATATTCAAGTTTTCATTAAAACTTTATTACCGAACATAATATTAAAAAAAAACTTCCCCTTAAAACATTATTTGGGACAACATTTTTAAACAATTGCAGACTCCTGCCAGAAAGAACAATAGGATTTGGTTCAAAATTAAGTTACTTTAAGTGTGGTTCCCCAGTAAAAAAATACTTCAGGGAAATTCAATAGTTCAAAGAAAAGTGAAGATAAACCCAACAGATAAATAAATTAACACATCTAAACTAAACTAATATAGGTTTAGCATTTTATAAAGTTAAAATAAACTAAACAGGTAATGATCAATCACTGATGAAATTTACCAAGTCATAAAGGTAAATTATAAGCTAAAACATAGAATATGATTTATAGGATTAATTTAGCAATAGTATAATAGAATATTAATAATAATGGTTTACAATAGTTTTGATGTGTTAACATGCAATTGTAATTGAAAGGTTATTCTTTAAGATGTGTAATTATATTATGGTTTATATTTATATTACCGATAAGGGCTAGTCTCAAATTCTAACTCCATAGCCATACGAAGGAAACATAATTTTTCCAGATATTTTTTATATATCCAAAACATATAAGGCTTAAACTCTTAAGGTGTTAAGTTTGAAAAATAGGCTCTCGAATTGCTTTTGTGATTCAGAGTACCCAGATGAGAGGATTTTTCCCACATTGGCAATTTATAGAGACCCAAAAAAGGAGGTGGGGAACTGTGTGGGGATTTATAATTTTTGGGGAAATGTGGATTCTCCAGTTATTAGGAAGTAGACTGTTGTGCGGAGCTTGAAAAATGAAAACTTGAAACAGGGCTTGAAATCGTCGAATTTACGCTTCAGCTGACATTTACATTGGGACGTGCACAGTTAATCTGAATGTGTATATGTAGCATTAATTTGGTTTAGTTGATGCATTGTGCTGTTGTGGACGCTTTGGGCAATGTTTTTAGTTAGAACAGTATATGGAAGTGTAAAACGTACTGAATATTTACATATTACCAAGGGCGACAAACGTAGGGAAATTTGTGGGAAAATCAGTAGAGAATTTATTTAAGTTCGTAGGTGGGGATTTGTATAGATGTTTTGTGTGTTTGTGCTGATTTAGTTTATTTTGATCTGAAGACACTGACTGGGGCACTACTGACTGGACCATTGTCTAACAAAATCGAAACTGTTAAAAATACATATGTATAGAAATGCAATGTTTAATCAGTTCTATTTTCCTATTATTCGAATAATTTCTTTTTGTATTGATCGCATATTGTATTTTAATGTGCCGTTTTTCTATACTTCAGGGTGAGTCCCGCATTTACCCTTGTCATTAACAAGCCGCACAAAAACTATATGTGGACACGTTGGTGCCGCAAGGATACTTTAAAAGTGATTTAAGGCGGCCATCAAACTGAAAGGAAGCAGCAATTGGAAGCTTTTGAATTTATGTAATTGTAGGTTAGACAGAGTAAAAGTGTTGCAAACAGTGGAGTTGCCGAAGGTAATTCATACCAAGCATTGTTTATGTATCAAGCTTGAAGTTTATATTGTGCTGATTAGAAGTGATTTAGAAGTCCTAATTAATATATTTCTACAAAGTGTGCACAGTAAAATATGTCGGAAAATCTATATGGCCTAATAGTGTCTAATGTGAATGCGTCCCAGAGTACGGCCTAAATCACTGAGCTTGTAGGAAAAAGCCCGCCCCATCCCTTACCCAACATAGAAACCGCCGTAGCAGTATCAGCAGCCTAACTAAATCAGTCTTGAGACTTAGTAAGACCATCATTGATTGAAAAAAAAAACTACTGATAACGAAATAAGATACTTACTGTCGAAGTACCTGAATGAGATATAACTAAGATATTTACCATGAGCCGTTCCTGAAAACAAATAAAACTTATGTAGTTTATATGCATGAGAAATATATTGGTTACCTCTAAAATTATAGAATTAGTTGAGTCTAAAGTATGAACCATGTCTTAAACAATAAAAGGCAGTATAGACGTCTCATACATTATTATGAAAAAGAAAATACTTTACAATGGTTCTACGTATGTTTTATGTTTATGTAAACTACGTTTAACATTTTAATAATTTAATACATTTTTCAGGTATTAGAATAAATTGGCCATTATTTTCATTCGTCTCTAAATCTCAATCGAAAGTTTTCATAATTATTAATAATTTCTGTCAAATTTATTATTAGCTCAATTAAACTTTTCAAAGCTGCAAAAGATGGACAAAGAAAGAAAACGGCATACCTAAGATAAGGAAATCAATAAGGTTTACTTACTGCTGTTTCATACAATTCTTCATCCGTCATATCCTGAAAAAATTGAAAATTTAAATTAATTGATATGAATTAAAATACTTACTTAAATTTCTGTTTAGATAAATGTTAGCAGCCGTCGCCTCCCCATGGCTTAAAAACACACTCAAATAACAAGCAAGCATACTCAGCGAATTTCAAATGTTTCAGTAAGTTTGGCTAAGCCTCACATCGTGTAAAATCACGTAAAACCTGTAAATCAGCATACAAAAATATTCTCTATAAGGAATAACATGGGAAGTGAATAAGCAGGTTTACTGCCACTCACTTGTGAAAATGGGTCATGGCTTTCATTTACTAGATGTAGAGTTAACCAAGTTCCATTTATAGAAATATATAAATAATAGTGAAACATAATTTTATTCAACATTTTATTATTTTTTTATTTATTCAACACGATTGCGCAGATTTTCTGTCCCAAGAATCTAAATATTCGAGGATTTTAGGGTAGAATCAAGAATATCTCATTTAGAAAAACCCACATGCCAAGCTTTATCAAATTTGAAAAATAAGCAGAGCACGTATTAAAAACAACAAAATAAGGTTTACATGAGAAATAATTATGCAGTTTTTCTTCCACCGATATTCAAAAATAGGAGAACTTAATATAACAAGATCAATTAAAATATATTCGAAGTAAATAAGATATGTATTTATTCCCAAAACGTTAGCAATGGGGCGACTTACTGCACTTACCACTCTTAATATCTCTGTAGCCAATGGACTTCGTACTTTGATTCAAAAAATTTAAATAAGTTTTCTACTCTGTTTGTAGTTCTGTACAACGGTGTAAGCAAAATTATATTTCATTAATTAGTCTATGTAAAATATTCTGAAACCCATTTCCCCCCCATTACTCATTTTCCAAGGTTTTTCCCTAATAGACTTTTCATATGGTACGATTACGTCTGGTTTCAGAAACCATCCGTTTCCCTCTACAAGTCTGAGCGAATGTAATTAAGATTGAGCCATCTTTGCGAGACGATATGCATATTGCATATTATATAATTGTTTTTTAATCAATTTATTTATTTTAAATTTAATTTTAATTTGCTGGAAAAAAATATTTATATATACAGATATATCGCCCAATAACTTCTTGGCAACTCTAGGGATCGATCTTCCCATGGTAGAAGCGTTAAAATGTTTTAAGGTAAACATTCCTTGAAAAAATTGTCTTTCCCATGGAAAATGTCACTAACTGATATATATATATATATATATATATATATTAAATATACAGTTGCAAAGTTGCATTAATTATTTTTATTTAAAGATGTATTAAAAAAGTCTAAATTTTCGAATTTAATTTTTGATAATACTTACAGGGATTTCCTTAACGTATACAACTTCCCTTTGCAGTTCAGGGTTATTCTGTAAACAATCAAATTATCATTGACGAATATTTTTGGTTGTTAATAATTAATTGTTTTAACAATCCCATTTTAAAAGTCATTAGCTCTTACAATTTCTTAGATTACATTTGTTAGATAATGATTCACCATATGTAATATCTCCTTTTTCCATAGTCTATATATAGCCTTTGTTAACCTTTTAAAACTGTCCATTGGTTTTAGATGATATGAATCTAGCGCAATTAATTAATTAAGATGCTGATGAAATTCCAACTCAAACGAGAAATGAGTTGTTTTTTTTATTTACTTATTTCCTCCAAAGGCACAAAACCATTTTGAAGGAATGATAACAGTGATAACGTTAATTATGGCGAGACGCAGTGTCAATATAAATTGTCGGCCTTAGTCAGTAACAAGACTACAAGATCGCGCCACAATCATCCTTCACTCATCTGTCATTCATATTTGGCTTAAAATACCTACCTGGGTAGGTTACCATTTCAAGAAAAGTATCTTAAGTATCACCTAATAATATTTATTGCTTACATTAACTCTTCCTAACCTTAACGCTTTTCAAAATTATGTTACATTTTACAAACATCTGTTAAATCAATATCAATATATTATATATATAAAAGGAGAGTTGTGTGTTGGTATATTTAGTGCTACAGCCAAAACTACACGTCTTAGACCCTTGATCTTGGTATCAAATTAAAGCTTGGAATCTCATGATGTGCACTATGATGGTTGGGTTTTGATATCGTATGGGGTTTAGGTACAGGATCGTCCGAAAGGGACCTATGTCAAGGATTTTTTGAGTTCTTTAGGTTTTATTTGTTTATATCAATACATATGGTTTAATTTGAAATGGTTAGCGTGGTTACAGTGGTTGCCAACAGAATGCATCACCTGCAATTATTTTGTACAACAGGTGAATACTGTCTTATTTAGCAAATGTGTTATTGTTTATGTTTTCAATTATTTAGTAAATTTTTACTGCTAGGTTATTTTATTAAAAACATAAAGTGCACTAACATTTAGAGATACATATTTTTTTGTTTTAAATTCAATGTTAGGACTAAAAATAAGACAGATTTCTCGAAAAAATTAAACAACGAATAAAAAGAAACAAATCTAAAGGTATCATGGGAAAATTCACATCAGTGACATGAAGAAACACTATCGAAACAGATTGGAACAGAAAGGGAGACAGACGCACAAGGTGATGAAAGAAATAATCAGAACAGAGATAATGGAGAACCTTCGAAAAAGGGATCGTACAGAAAAAGCTGATGTAAACTAAACAACTTTACAAGCTGTTTGCAGAAGTACTGGTTACTATGATTTAGACCATGAATGACACATTATTCCAATCAAATATAGATTTTATTGAACACCTAAATATAGTAATTTGCAAGATGGACAAAATTTGTAAAAAATGGATGAAATTTGTTCTTATTGCATAGCAAAGAAGTTAATTTAAAGTGGAAACGCAAATTATATGATGTTTGAAAGGGCAAATAAGACTGCTACCACCAAATTTACCACCCCCGGCTTTCTCAAATATATGTATGGAGAAACATCAAAATATATTGAATTCATACATTACATTAGACGTTATAATGCTTGCTTCCAAATTACGTTTTTTGGAGCTACCACTATTTATACCTTCATAAGATTTTTCAACCCAGCGAAGCGGGTTATCAACAGCTAGTGTTATTATATTTATATTCAATTCCAGACACTTTGCCTTACTTCACATGCTATTTCACACGCGTATGTTTAAAGTAAAAAGGTACCTGAAAATAATTATGACTGTAGTATTTTTTATAATAGCTTTTTCAACCTTTTTTACTGGTATTAATAAATGGTTTCTTATGTGAATATCAATCAAAGGGGTTTTAATAAATATTTGATTAAGGGGATACGGTACTGAAAAGGGTGACATTTTTAATGGATGTAACATTTTTCCAATGTAAAATTATACTGAAAATAAAAAATAATAAATTTATTTTTTATTTCCTTTAGGTCAGAAAAATATTTTTATGTTTTTTCGCGAATTTGACCAAGTTTTTTAATAGATACTTTACAAAAACTACCTTTAAGATTTTTCTATTCTCAGCATTATTGTGCAGGGGAACACATCAACTATATTTAGGTGCAATTATGGAATGACCTCTTATATATTTTTTTATTAGTATTATTTTTCAAAATATAATTACACAAGTCTGTTTAAAAAGTAGGTTACAAGGGTCATTCAGAAAGTAAAGAACGTTTTTCAATTCATCTAGCCATGTTTGCTTAACACTGCGACTGAGAGGTCATCAGTTTATTTTTTCAAGAGGCCGCCACACCCTTAAAAAGTGTAAGTGTTCTATCCTTGCGAACAGTTGAAATTCGCCCTTACCCCCTTTTCGTTGTTGTCTTGTGGATTACCTGGGACAATCAGCACATTTCGTCACGGCCACTGTCACACGAATTGTACATCGAGAGGCATGCAGAACAAACGAGCTTTTCAATGGCTAGATAAGTTTTGGATAAGACTGTTGGATAAGTTTTATTGGGAAAACCTAGGGGAAGTAGTTGAAGAATTTTGATTAGTAAGAAATATGTTGAGAGTGACTTCTATTTGGGCGTGGGCCGCCATCCATACTATAATTCATTCACAATAAATGATTAGTATATCCTTCAGTTAGGTTTTAGTACGCCTCAAATTATTCATGTTGGAATTTGCATATAAGACCTAGTTAAAGCCATCCACTAAATAAGTTAGAAAATTTGTCAATTTGTGGTTAAGGTAAAAATATGTTTCTCTTTAGTAATAATGTAGGGCTCATCACGACAGGCAAAGTATATCTGTCAGACAATCCCTTCCTTCCGTGGGGAAATCCACTTGGCTTATATTCTAGCAGTCTCTATCACAACTCCCAACCGCTTCCAATGAGTTTTAAATACTAACTCCCCTAATTAAATAACCAGTTATACAGGGTACTATACGGACCCCACCTACTTTTCCATTAATTTAGTTTGATTAGGGCCGAAATGACATACATTTACGAAAACTACTTAACCTAACCTTATTTTTGATATGTCACACGCCCGAGTAAGTGAGCGAGTCCCCGAAACCAACGGCGCCGCAGCGTTCCCAAGCGCCATACAGTGCTACGCTGGCCAGTGAATGATTCATTGTTGCGGCGCACAGCGGCCGGCGCACAGCTGTTGAGTCACCGCCAGACAGTCGGTGTTGTGGTCGTGTTGCGTCGCGCTGTTCTTCTATCTGGTTAGGTTTGGTTAGGTTACGTTACGTTAGGTTAGGTTAGGTTAGGTTAGGTTAGGTTAGATTAGGTTAGGTTATAAATAATCTAATGTAGCAGAATACATGTGGAGGTCTGCAGTGGCAGAGAGTGCAGCTGACCGCTTCGATACACTGCTGAGTGACATCGTAGCTTTCTGGGACATCCTGAAGTAAAAGTATGTGGTTTTTTCCTTATATTTGTTCACAATACACCAATGTTCAATAATATGTAGTGATTCTTTACCTAACCAAACTAAATTAATGGAAAAATAGGTGGGGTCCGTATAGTACACAAAAACCCAATTTTGCATAACTTTGGAACAACTAAAGAGGTGAGTATATGTTGACTAATAGGGCATATTTTGGTACGGAGTACCAAGTTTCTACTTTCTACTATTTAAGAATGGCAGCCATTTTTATATTTTAAAACTTATTATCTTAAAAACGTAAATTTTACAACAATTGTTTAAGAGACAAAAAAGCTTCAAAATTTTATTTTATAAAAAACAAACAAAGATTATTAAGAACGAACGACAATTAACGGAGTTATTGCAATTTTTCTAACAGAATTCATGCTATAACTGCTATAAACAAGCATGTATTCTGTTAGTAAAATTGAGATTACTCAGTTAATAGTATTTCAGTTTTGATAATCTTCGTATGGCTTTTTAGGAAATAAAATTGCGCAGTTTTTGTCTTTTGAAAAATGTTTGTAAACATTAGCGGTTTTTAAAATATTAAGTTTTATAATATAAAAACGGCTGCCATTTTTAAATGGTACAAAGTAGAATCCTGATATTCCGCACAGAAATATGACATAGTAGTCAACATATAAGCATCAAGTTTGAAGTTGATATCTCTAGTGGTTCTAAAGTTATACCCAGTTTACAGGAACTTTTTTATTAGTTTTGATGTAAGCAACCTTATCCCGAAGTCCTGAAAGGTTTTTAGTAAATACCGTGTGTATTTTATTTTACAGTCCGGATTACCCTCAGATCTTTTAACTATCGCTCTGTTGAACATTTCCAATCGTATCCGTAGCCATTTATCGTGACCGAACAACCTACAATATCATTTAACTAATTTAAATTTTATTTGAGTAAACGGCAATAGGTGTAGTTATAATTTAAAAAAAAAGATATTCTACAAAGAATCAAACTTAACATTTTAAAATACCACATAAAATACCACATTTCCATGTAAATAATTTAGGTTATCACGGCATTTATAATAATACTTACATCAGGAACTTCGATGGTGTATACTGGTTCAAATCCTCCTACGGTTTCAATTACTGGCTGTAAAAGAATGAAATGTACCGTTAAAACTATTTGCAATTTGCTATGTGCATGTTATGTAAGAGGACGTTAAGATGATTCTTAGTATAAACCTTAATCGATCCATGCTCAATCATCACAATATTAACAATCGGTCATATATTACCACCAACCTTGACGATTGTTTTCGTAATATAAAATATAATTTCTTTTGTCGTCAATTGAACTGAATGTTCATTTGCTTTCCTGTCTCAGCAGAAGGGTGATTCCCGGTTATGACTGCACGCAGATCCCGGTAGTGTGACTTCAAATTAAATTAAATTTAATTACATTTCTAAACTACGTTAAAAATATACTTATGTAGACAAACTACCAGTCCATGCCAATAGCGATTACGCACTATTTTGACGATTTCACTTACAATTTGACTAACTTAAATTTAGCACAAGAGGAAATTTCGATTTGAAACCCATTTTATACGCTTACTCCATGTATACCTCAACTCTTGGGTTGTAAAAGCAACATCTAATATTCGAACTGGTATAATGCTGTTTAGGTTTTAAATTGATTTTTTTGCAAATTTACATGTTGACTTGACTCGTTTTGCTTGTAGACCCATAGTTTAACTTGATATCTGCCTTGATTTTAATTTCATGACATCGCTTTTGTTTGCCGTGCTGCTTGTGAAATTTGAGGTACAAGGAGGTATTTTGCAGATCAAGCATCGAGATTTGATGGTAGGTTCAGCTTTATACTAGTATTTTCCTGTTTTTGTGACTTCTTTTTTACCTGGAAGTTTCAGTCTCCGTAATATTTCTTCAAGTTATGGTAGTCTGCGAAATATAATGAGAGGAACAGTTTTATATATTTAATTGGTTTACGATATCTGAACATCCCAGTTGCCAAATAAAATCAACAGGCAAACAAACCACATGAACCAAATCAGGCATGAACCATTAAGTAGAGTCTGACTCAAATGGTATGATTGACTCTAGTACTATTTGATGTAATGAACAAGAATATGGCGGATGCCAGACTGGCATCCTAGGGAAACTTTGAATATCGAAGGTCGAAGTTCACAGAGCCGAAAATACAGAAACGGACTTAGAGAAAAATTTTAATTTGTGGTATCCAAACAAAAATTCCCCAAGATATTTATTTTACACCGCCGTCGATACTTTTCTGGGTGGTAAGTACTTAATTTTAGTCGGGTTATAAATTTTCAGCCGCCATCTTGGATTCACCATCCTGGGTAATACATGATACAAGGTAATTTTCTAAAAATATTAATGTATTGTTGTTATACATTATTACAGACTAGATTTTTACTATGATTATAATGCCGCAATCCGTTTTCGAAAATATCGTTTTATTTTATATATATATCTAATAAATTTTCTTCACTGTATATTTTTAAAGAAATTTCCAAATTAAATTATTTAATTGTTTTGTTTTTCTTATGTCTCCAGTTTTAATCATATTTTACAGTTATTTTTAGTCTTAAAATATTCGATGATGTGATGGCTTTCATTTGAAACATTATTTATTTGAATACGACCAGTCAGAGATGAGTTGCAAAGCATCATTAATCATAAAAAATTTATTTAAAAAAATTAATTTTTACATAAAGATTTATATCTTAGGTTGTAAGTACGTCGAAATATTGAATGAATGAATGAATGAATGAATGGTTTATTTCGTTCAAATATACATAGAAAGTTTACAAAAACAAATAGAAATGATCCCCAAATGGGCTATTGCCTGTGGTTGGGGACCGAGCCCATTATCAGCAGCAGAGTCAGTCCATGCTTACTTAATTAAGACACATTAAAAAAACCATGTTGATAACATAGAAGAAATTGAAGAGAAAAATATATAAAAGATGAAGGATGCATGTGTATTTAGAGGTAAACAGAAACACAATGTCAACTGATTAATTATACATAACTGAAACTTGCTCAATCACACAAGATACACACACTTACATCCAGACAACACATACTCACGCAACCTATCTCTCATGCCCTCTCTTCCCTCCCCACCCCACCACGCATTCCACGCGCGCGCGCACACACACACACACACACACACACACACACACACACGCACACACACACACCCACACACACACACTGAGGAGATTCTCTAATCATTCAGTCGGAAATCAAGCATACTGGGAGATAAATAATTCGCGGATTCTATGACGGCCAATTTCCAACAACCATTTGTCAATAATTTTTTTGTATGTTCGAAGACTGCATTGAGGTGGTGACTTAATACTGAATGGAAGTTGTGAAAAAATTATATGGGCAAGATAAAAAGAAGACGTCGTATTGATTGACTTAGCTAATCTGGGAGTGGCGATTCCGCAATTCACTGAGGATCTTGTTGTATAAGAATGCGTAGTGTGTTGAAAAATAAAATCTTTATTTTTATGAATGTACAAAATTAGAGTTTTTATAAATATTTGGGAAATATTAAGAACTTTAAATTCGTCAAACAAAAGATCTGATGGATAGCGACGGTTTTTTTGCATAATAATTTTAATTATAGATTTTTGGATGATTTCAAGAGGTTTTAAAACGTTAGGAAAACATCCGCCCCAGGCTAAAATTCCGTATTGTAATAAAGATTGGACGTAAGCAAAATAAACAGTTTTGAGCAAATCAGGCGGAAGTAGTTTATTTATACGAGAAAATATAAAACAAAATTTTCGTAGTCTAGTCCTTAGATTAACCACGTGGCCATTCCATTTCAAACGGTTATCGAAGATGACACCTAAATATTTGTACTCCGACACTCTCTCAATACATTCACAATTCTCACAAGCATTCGGCCAATCAGTCCCGCACGCGTGCAAACGCAGATGCAGGTTCATCGGATCGTGGTCGGATCTCAGGGAAACAGGCATACACTTCGTTTTAGAAATGTTTACCGAGAGCCGACTTTGATCAAACCACCGCTTGACGGTGCGGAGGCCCCGCCCCGCCACACGGTAAACGTCCTCCCAGCTGTCGCCCTCAAAGAGCAAGGCCGAATCATCAGCGTAGAGGAAGACCTTACCATCCTCCAAATTCACTTTTCCTAAATTATTTATGTACAATAAAAACAGAAGTGGTCCTAACGTGCTACCCTGTAAAACCCCATATTCAATCAACAGAGGTGCACTGGATTGTCCCAAAATTGACACTATTTGATATCTCTCGCTAAAATAGCTTTTAAACCAATCCAGTGCTATTCCTCTGACCCCAATTATTTCTAATTTTTTTAGCAAAATTCCTCTGTCAACCGTATCAAAAGCTTTTGCTAAGTCAATGAAAATTAGAAGCGGTTTTTTATTACGTCCGATTGCATCGTGGATATTTTTGGTAAGTAAAAAGAGATCATCATTAAGATTTTTGTCTTTTCTAAAGCCGAATTGGTTTTCAAAAAGAACACTATTATCAATCAAAAATTTTTCCAGTTGTCCCCTAACACACTTCTCTAGTAATTTGGATAAAACACTAGCTAATGTAATAGGTCTGTAACTAATGCAAAGATTTTTTTTGCCACTTTTATAAATTGGTATGACTTTCCCCATTTTGAATGAATTTGGAAAAACACCGGATACTAAACTTTGATTGATGACGTGGAGAAGCGGAAATTTTAAAGCAACAATGTTTTCCTTTATAAGTTTTGCAGGAATATTGTCTACACCAGGTGCAGACCCACCTTTCAGATTGTTAACTAGGCTAAACAGTTCTGCCTCGGAGATCGGCGACAGCCGGAAGTTGGAGTCCATCCTGAAGTCCTCATCTCTCACAACGTCCTCAGCAACAGAGGGAACTGTACTGGCAAGGTCGGCTCCCACACTGACGTAATATTCGTTAAATTGGTTTGCTACTGTTTTTATGTCTTCAGCTTCCACAGATGTTCTGTCTCCCAAGAATTGCTCAATTGGAAAATCAACTTTAGTCTTTTTAGTTCCCATTATTTCAGTAATGTTGTTCCATAGCTTCCTATTGTCATTTCTTGATTCCGTTATCTTATTACGATAGTATAAAACTTTTGCAGTGACTATTATTTTACTTAAGACGTTCCTATATTTTTTAAAGCGCAATTTCAGAGCTAAATTGAAAGGTTGGTTTTTTACTTGCCTACTCATCCTGTCTCTGACGCGGATTGATCTAACAATGCCCGAGGTAATCCAGGGCTTAATTTTAAATTCTTTCGATGAAAATTTCTTATTTTTTGTTGAAGTTAATATTATATCTTGTAATTTGTTGATTATCAACTGGCAGCTTAAATTGACATCGATTACATTTGTAACATCAGACCAATCCGCCTCAGAGACAAGACGACCAGCCATATCAAAATCTAAAAAACTATTTTCTAATTTAATCTGGAGGTTGGAGCTACCCATTGTTTTATTAAAATTATGTTGAAATTGAACAGCAGTAAAAAAGTGGTCGGTTAGCGCACATTTAATAACAGCAGATTTAATGAATTGGGTATTTTTGAAATCAGTAAAAATGTGGTCTAAACAACTTTCAGTAAATTCTGTAACTCTGGTTGGCACATTAATACAGCCAATAAAACCTGACCCATACAGAACATCGAGGTAACGCTGAGACAGACCATCAGTTGTGCTTGGTAAAATGCAACAGTTTAGATCCCCAGCCAGCCAGTATGTCCTATCCTTAACTCTGTTATCTAAGTATGTCTCAAGGTCGTCGATAAAGAGGGACAGATCAGCCGATGGACTCCGGTACACCGCTAGCAGCGACAGCCCCGCCCCGCCAAACGTTACTAGAATTGTACTTAAAACACTCATCTGATCAGAGGCTTTCATTTGAGCCATTAATGGTGTTAATCTAACTGAGCGAAAAAGAGTTATGACTATCCAAAGTCATGAAACGATTTTTGTTTCCTTTTTCTTATATCTCCGTGACTAACACATTATAAAGTTCGTCTGGCTCAAAAAAGCCAATGATCAGTTTAGTGTTGTAAGACCATACCTAATATTTGGACATACTTAGAACCTGAGAAATAAATCTTGAAATAACAATTAATTTTGAGAAATAAAAAAATGATGTTCAATGTTGCTTAGTGAAAAACTGTAACTAACTAGTTATGTAACTGGTTATAATATATTAATGAATTCAAATTTTAAGCCTTTAAATCAATGAATCTTTTGAGACCAAATCGGGCTTTATAATGTGATAAAATATTATTAAGTTCTAATCAGAGATGTAAAAAAGACAACAAATAGTTTAATTTGGAATAGCCCATAATAAATTAAATGTACATGGAAGAATTGTTATTTGAATCAATTTTTAGAAAAAAACAATATTTTAAAAAACAGATTGCGGCATTACTACACAGTACTACATTCATGTTTAAAAAAAATCGGATCCAAGAGGGATGAAAAAATTTATATCCAATCAAAATTAAGTATTTGCCACCCAGCAACTATCGGTTAAAATCAAATTCTTGGGAAACATTCGTTTGGATATATCATGAATAAATTGTTTTCAATATCTTTTTCTGTATTTTCAGCCCTGTGAACTTCAAAGTTGCCCGAGGATGCCATCCATCATATTCTTGTTCAGTACATCAAATATTACTCTAATCAATCATAAAATGTTAGTCGGACCCTACTTACTTAGACGGCTCTCACGTCTCGGCTACCGGACTACAAGTATTCGTAGTATACATAAATAATATTTATTTATACTTATATAGACCGGATTGTGATTGGAAAAATACTAGGAAATCATCTGCACGTTAGCGTGATTTTAGCACTCAAATAATAAAAAACATTAAGACAAATTCTAAACAATTAATCCATTTTGCTAACTAAGGCACAACGTTTGCTATCAGCTATTCCATACGAGCTGTTCTACATAATGGAACATATTTGGTGTATTGGGTTGTTTATAAAAATTTACTTCTAATTCTTGAAAAAATGTCTTAATTTTTTATCGTGAGCGAAACGGACATTAACTTTTAGTATACATAAAACATATTAAATATATTAAAAGCAATATATCATTGTTTTTGGGATATAAATTATTCTTTGTAAAGATTAACTCATTTAATTTATTTATTCTTTTTTTACTTCATATATTTTTAAAGAAAAACAAATAGATTTATCCCAAAACTTGTTTTTTTTTTTACGGAAAATACCAATATTCGTCACAATATTGAATGAATGGTGTCTTTGGGCCTAAACCAAACGGTTGAAAATTCCATTTACCTACAAAGTAACATATCTTACAAGGAAATAACCTTAAAGAAACATCAACAAATCCAGTTAACAACTGACTTATTTGGGTCGATAAAAGGGTTCATTAAATTAAATTTTTTATCTTTTAAATTAACACGTTTTAAGAGAAAATCTAGAACAGCTATAAATCAACCATTTAGTAGAAATATATTATTTTAAATTAAAGAATTTTAAGCCTTTAATAAATTACTCTTTTCAAATCCAGCGACTTGCGGTATCTATAGAGACACACGAGTCAGAAAAATACAAGTTCTTGCGGACAAAACGTTGGGTAGGCTAGTGAAAAAATGTAACAATCCTTAGAGATGCAACCATTTAAAAGTTAGATTTAATTCATTTACCTTTTTCATTTTACAGTTCTTAGGTTGTGTGCAATAACAGTTCGTAACTTCTAGCAGTAAAATTTCAGTAGGTTTCGAAGCACTTTTTTTATAAATCATCCGTTAACGTATGTTCATCTTAAAAACATCATTGATCTCACATACACGTATACTTTGGCTTACTGTTTATAGTAATACTTACATCGTATTTTCTAGTGTACACTGGTTGGATTCCGTTGGCTTCCTCAGCTTTCTGTGAAATAATCGAACATTAAAAATTCAAAATAATTTAAGATTTAAATTTAACAATAATAAAACAATAAGCTAAGCAATCTTTTATTTGAGCTAATAATTATTTTTAAATTTAATAATAATTTTAATGATGAATTCACATGAATGTTTTACTTATTTAAAATTTGACGTTTGAAGAGCAAAGATGGTGCATATTCCCGAAGGTTCCACCACCTTCTCAAAATGCGCCACTAAGCCGAGTAATTGCGCCGTTTAGCCTTTTAAAATAAATATAAATGCAGAGATTTTACCGATAACTAATAGTCAGGTAAGAGTGAACACAATGATATTATGAGAACAAGAGATATGCTACAAAAAATAATTAAACTATTCATAGAGATGTGTGAACGAAATTGAATTAACAAATATTATGTAGATTAATACATTTTCATAATATTTTAATGATTGTAAGTTGAATAAGCAATACATTATAAAACACTTACAGAAATCTTTTTAATGTATACTGGTTGGATTCTTTCCTTTTCTTCAACCGACTGTAAAACAACCAAGGATCATAATTTAAAACAAATCTGATTGCTATTATCATTATTTTTCAATGAACGATGAACAAGTAGACTGGATGTATCTTGTCAGAATTAAGAAACACTGAATAAATCATATTGAAAGGAAAACAAACGACATAATAGTTACATATTTGCATGCACTACTGGTACTACTCATATTTTTATGAGGCGTAACAGCAGGGGGTAATCTTCAGCTAATTATATACAACTATTTTACCTCTGGCTATCTGGCCAGCTTGTTCTGATGCTTTGGGAAACTTAGAGTTTAAAAGGAATATGGAGATCAAAGCAGTTATCAAGAACAATGAAAAGAGTTTTCCACATTTCTAAATAGTTTTCCAATATTCTTTATTTTTTGATTTATTTGACTTTTATTGGACTTTTGTTCGATTAACGTCCATCAGAATATGTTGAGTTATTAAAAGTAGAAACAAACTGTTATTACGTCATTAGCAAGGATCTTCTTCCAAATAATTTAGAAATTAGATTTTGAAATTATTAAACACATTATGGCAGCTAATGTAGAATAATCATACATAAACGAAGCACAACCCTTAAATTTATGAATAAAAATATTTGTATTCTAGACTAGTAGATATAAAAAATAATACCTACTAGGCCACCAAACACTGTTTTTATTTATTTGAACTATTTAAGCAAGGCCACTCTACACTATAGGCCGGAGTCCTTCCGTGGTGACGTCACATTATCAGACGGAATTGCAGACGCTTTTGTAATGCACTCTTATGGCGATTTATTTTCACACTTAAAACTACTATGCTCTACGCAATTAGTTTAAGTTTTGTCTAAAAACCATTCATTATTTTAATCTTCATAAACCAATGATTTATTAATTGCAGTCGAAAATAATTTTACTTTAATTTTATTTATTTTTTTAATTAGAAATAAAAAATTTATTTTCTGGATTTAAAAAACGGTAAACATCACAGGCAACTAATATGTTTACTTTCCATCACATGATTTATTTGAAATTTGACAATTGAGTTTCTTATTGTTTTGATTTTGATGTTCTAATGTCAACATTTTTTTGGTAAATATTTACAATATTCGTATCATTTTAGTTGTTATTCCTAACACAGCGCTAGGCGTCCGGCCGGTGTTGTGACGTGGTACTAGGGTGGAGGGAGGGAGACTCTGGCCTGTATTTTAGTTTGGCCTTGATTTAAGTATTGACACTGTATTTCTACACATCATCCAATAGAGCCAATACTTCGGTAGTCCAATTTTTTTCGTTTCTACACATTATTGTTCTGTGTTCTGTATATTATCAACTTTTTACATTAAATGCCAACTATTAGAAGTTCAAAAATACTTACGAGTTCATCGTAAGGCTTAGTGTAAATTGGTTTTTTCTTGTCCTTAGCTTCCTTAATAGCCTTCTGCAAAGCAGCCAAACATTATTATTACAAATTAGTTGTGATATTTATAAGAAAAAAAGATAAGGCAGTTTTATAATTTCTTGCCTAATTCAATGACTCACCTGACTGGCGCCGGATGCTGCTCTCTGCCGGAGTTATTGTGCAGAATTTAGGAAAGACATTGAGAAAATGCATGCTCTGAGTTTTCTGCGTTTACGTTTTTTTCCACTAGCATTAACCATGATAACTTTTTCAAATCTACAAAAAAATTCTTAACTAAAAAGCATGGTATGCACTGCTTTAGAAAAAGTATTTATAGCATATTTAATCAGTAGTTTTTTTTTAAATTACTTTTATTTGTATTCCATGGTTTGAGGAAGAACATTTTCCCCAATCATCGATCGAAAAGGCTGACTTATGTTTATTGACACTTATTATTTTCAGGAATCATATCTCAATATTTAGTAGTCCAGGAAAAATCCCCAACAGATTTTTATAAGAAACCGGCCGGGAAAATGTTAATTTTCAATCTTGCTGCGTACCTTGAAAACGCTGTTATTCGTTCAGAGTGTTAAAAAAATTCATTAAAAATAGAGAAATTACCATCATAGATAAAGGAGAAGAGGAAACTGCAAGATTTTATATATAATTAAGTATAAAATGGGGTTTTATTTCTTAATTAGGTTTATTATTATTATATGAAAAGTCTTATCATTTATATTTGATAAGCGCTAATTCCAAGCGCTGTTACTAAGTACATCCAATGAGTCCCGAAAAAATTAAGTTGTTCTTCAACAATTAGTTTACGTTTCAAGATTGCGGTTATTTTGGTAATGGGACAAGTTTTAGCAAAAGAAGCCCATTTCATTTATTTGCCTGCATTTTTCAATACAATGTCGTGAAACCACCGCCGATAATGGTTGTGGGATAAATACTTAATACTGAAAGGTTGATAATTTTTCGCCGCCATCTTTTATCCGCTATTTAGGACAAGAGTTATTTTTTCTACCGTAAAGATAGTGTTATGACTATAGTTTTAAAGCAGCTTTTTGTCCATATTTCAATGCCGCAATCCATATTTGAAAATCGTTCATTACAATATAAATTAAAATTAAAATTCTAAAATTGAAATAATTTGTATTTACATGGAACGATAACTCATCTTAAACCCATCCGATCTAAATAATCAATATATAGAAATATAGCCAATAATGTACTGTGTAATATAAGACCAGAAAAAGCCTAGAGTCGTATTTACAACTTCAGGTGTAATACTTTAACTGAAGACAAATTACTGCAACAAATCATTTTTTGCTTATTTTATGATTATAACTAGCTTAAACTGGAATGAATTTAAATGATCAATTACTCAAATGAAAGATATTGATGTACTGGTTAGTTTAAGACAAATTAAACTTTGTACCAGTTTATAACTTGATCTATAAATCCTTAACTAAAATATAATTTAAGAACCTTATGTTGAATAGAACAATATAAATCGTCTATAACCCAACCAAATTTAATGGTAAATAGGTCAAAGTAATACATATTGGATGATTTCAAGAAAAATTAATATTACTGCCATATCAGAGGGTAGTAAAGGCTTTATATTTAATCTTACGGTCTGTTACCACTGCTATGCAACCAGAAGGAGCATAAAAGGTGTTTTTTTTAGTTCACCTGGAGAAAAATCTATAAACAAACAAAAAATCTACAAAGTACCTAAAGCATAAGAAGATATTGATTTTCGGCCTTCATTTTGGTTCAAAACGAATTCTAAACAAGACGTATATGCAAGTCAGAAAAACCTTTAAAATCCCTAAGACAGCAGGAAAATTTTAGTCACAAACAGCCTAAAAGAGTGCAAATCCTCAGAAATCAACTGTAATTGTAAAGAAACAATTTTCTGTTCAGAAAGTGTTGAATAAAATTAATCAAACTTACCATACTCAAACAAAGACACCGAAATAAATTTAAAAGAAACCAAAACTCAAAAACTTAACATAAGATCACATAAGCTATAAGAATTAAATTTATATAGGCACAAAAATACAATCTTCGACAAGCTGTACAACATGCCTGCAAAAGTTAATGTAGACAACATTGTCTCTCATAATTGAATCATTACTTTTATTAAATGGAAACTAGTTAATTATAAAAGTGCATTTACAAATGAAAAATGAAGATACTTACTTGTTGCCGTTGTATCTTATTTTGCATTTCCGTCTTTGTCTGGAAACGAGCAATAAACACTTAGTTTGGATGCATAAGACAATCCTAATATCTGTATTTGAGAATAAACTGTGTACAGTATTTATAATAACAATTATTGGATACTTGTATCTTAAATCCTTAGCAATGTAACGCTCTGATGACGTTTCCTACATTATCAAAAGAGATAATATGTTTTACAACGAATGTAGTCTGTTCACGCCCTTAAAAATTCACTTGAGCATTGACCCTCTAGCTGCATATGTATTATATGCACGTAAGTACCACGCAATTGTACAATACGTATACAATACGTTTTGAAATTTATATGATTACAAATGTGTATATATCAATATATAGATTACAAATATATATATTATTACAAATACTATTACATAGATAACTTTGTATTTTTTTTACTTGAATTCCACCAGTGAAAGGATATTATCGTTATTGCCCACATTAGCTATGAGGAGGACGGGTACAACAGCTTGTAGGTCTATATCGAAGGAATGGTTCATATATTATGTGTGATTATACATACTCCTGTGTAAAAATAAACATGTTTTAGGTTTTTTAATGTATTTATTATCTAGGCCATTTAGTCAAGAGTTTTACTTACTTTATACTTGACAATACGTAGAAAAGCTATTCAGAACCAATCACAATGATCCATTATTTGAAATTTGTAATAGTTTCTTGATAAAAAAAGATTTTTAAGCAAGAAATGAGAGAGGAATTCTGTAGGCAAAATTTATCTATTACTAACTTCATCGTTCTCCATCTAATTTGCTGTCTTATAAATTTAAATGTCATTATTAACAAATTCTTATGAATAGACCCTATGAAAATAATGCATGTAAATGCAGTACCTTTTTTCTGTCCCATCTTCAGATTCAAGGACGCTAGACCTATCCTGGGACTGGCAATGGCATTATCGCATAGCGATAAAGCCATTGTTGATCGACGTGATTTGAACCCGGACCCCGAAGACCGAAATCCTGCGTTTTAACCACTACACACCAGACCGCTCCCCATAAATGGAGTATTTTACTCATTGAACAAAATGTACTACCAGTAGTATATTTTATGAAAATATAATCCGCTTGTTCATCGGCTCACTTGATAAAATAACGTACACTAGCAATATATTATTTCATATAAGCGATCATCTACTGATCGAAATTTACCCAGGAAACCTTCGGGTTTACTTTTGGTAATTTCTTCAATAAAACTTGTGCCATTTGTTTACATTTTGTTTCATTATGTTGCCAACATAGCAGCTCACAAAGCCCATGTTAATATTTTTATAACCTTAAGTTCATTTTTATACAATGTTTGAAAATTATAGCAAATTAAAGCAAATTGAAATTGCAACAAATTGAGCAAATTGCAAATTGAGTACAATTTTTTTCTCGTGGGGCTTTACTCACAAATAACTATTATTTGATAATATGTTATCAGGTGTAACTATACACATGTCATACTATTTACATTCAATATTTAATTATTTAGGCCTTTTACTCAGGAAATTTACCTACTGTATATTTGCCGGTACAAAAAGTTTACTAGCAAAACCCCTGAAAAGCACAAGCCCCAATGGAAAGCTGTTTAGAATCAATCACAAATATTCATCAGTTCAAATTTCAATCGTTAGCTATTCGCTATTTTAATTTAATTTTACTATTTCTAATAAATGTGATTTTAATGAAGGGCTAAGGGAGGGAATTGGTTGGGGGAATTTCTCTCATACTTACGTTATCCTTTTGCATATCCTCCTTCTTTTCTTTTCCCTGAAAATATAAAATGATAGTAAAACTTGCGAAAACCCTATGCAAAGAATTATTGATTTAAATGGAGTTCTACTCGTTGAATTAAAGTTACTACCAGTATTCAATTATATGCACATACATAAGAAAGTATTTTAAATCATATTGACTTAATGATTAAGTATTTTTAATCATATTGAAACATCTGTGTTCTGTTTCCTTTTGTTGGCTCGAAAGTTACCCATTGCCGTACTAGTCCTGCAAAACTTTTTGTCGTCCTAGTCCAACAAAACGGTAGTACACAATCAACTGATTTGTAAGAAAACCGACATTTAATGCTTGTTTATTGGTTACATTTTAGCTATTCGTTTAAATTTATATATTTATGTATATATATACACACATATATATATATATATGTTCACCCAACTATCATTGTGGCAACCGTACATAAGGAAAACTGTATGCAAAGTGGCGACCGGTGCTTATGACGACCGTATATGGTCGTCTTATGCACACTTGGGTTATTTCATCTCCTTTTGACCTGTAGATACACATAGTGATGACTTAAAAATTTTATTTTGGTCGTCATATTGCGCCTGAAACGAATATTAGTAGTTCATGTAATGACCGTGGGTGCGCTAGTGTCGCTGAGTGTATATTTCAGTATACGGCATTTGGCGTAATACTGCGTCCGGACGACTTGGCAACACTGGTTCTCCCGGAGGCGTGTAACCCTCGGGTCTAAGAGCTGAGGGTGTTGAGCATACATGAGAGCATTACGCTGTATTTTTGCTGATTATTGTAAAGTGGACTGTGGTGATACAAAAGAAGGTATTTCGCCTATTTTCCGGGTGGTCGACAACGAAGGGGGGGGGGGGGAGTGTTATGCGTTAAAATGCAGAACTTATGAAAGCAGTAAATGATTTGGTTAAAACGTCATTTTAATAACACAAATTTATAAAATATATAACACAAAGCTATAAAATAAGTTGAAAAATAAATTGGTTTTAGTTGAAGTTATTGTTATTTTGATTTTTTTTCCTTCCTATTCAGTACGTACTTGGAGGACAGTGATTGTTTTGGAAACTGCGACGTCAATATCATTCTCAGTGTCAACATATGAGCTACTGCATGTAAATGCTGATGAACAATATTAAACTTTTTTTGGTTTGGGAAATACTAATTCTACCGATGGCTTAATATGTTATAGTAATATAAAACTAAGTATTTGTGATAATATGCTGGTTAATTTACAGTAATTTAATACGGTTTTAGATATTACAGTTTTTTTACTGAGTGTTGGCTAAATGAGGTGAGAGGGGGATGGGTCTGACTTAAACGAGACAAACCCAACGGAGTTTTAAACTTACAACGATACTTGTAGTCTTAAACGTGCCTAACTAATCCAAGTTAGGCATGTTTAAGACATAACAATAATTTATGTCACCTTGACATAACAATAATTTATGCCAGAATCAAATAAATTTTACAATAAGTATATAAATTTAACAAAAACATTAATAATACGTTTTACTTTCATATATTTTCTAAACATAACATTACCGAGGAATTACAGAAACATTCTAAAACATTACAGATTTTACTTAGCCTTTCGCAACTGAACGGAAAGTCTTAACAGATGAAGTAAAAATATCTAAATTACCAAATCTAATTTAATGAAAGTCTATTATACAATTTCAACACAATTTCAACACAGTCATCTGTTTTGAAGTTTTACATATAGAGAGAAGTTTTGACATCAACGTCAGTGCGAGAAAATTGGGGGATGAACAGCTTGCGGGACCGGGACCTGAGTTTTTGAACAGCTTCACTATTTTTAATTTGTTACTTACGATGGGGATACCATCACCGAAGCGACCTCTAGTCTATATTGAATTAATAAAACATTAAAGGTTTTATTAAATTTATATTTTTTACAAAATTTATTGACCGCTAAATAAAATACCAGAACATTGTAAGCATGGTACTCTTACAGATAAAGAATTTTTATTTGTATTATTGGACATGGTTAATTCGTGCCTGCCGCCTCGGCCGGATCGAGTGGCATCGTCCTCGGGAGGCTGTGGCACGACTGCTACAAAGAGGGTCAGCTCGCTTAGTTCAAAATGGTACAACTACTACAACCGCCCGGCCAGGTAGTCGACGCCAGGTAGCCAGACAACGGAAAAACGGAAATTATACTGTCCCCACGGACCCTCTGCTATACTACTTATTGAACTTGATCCTGAAGATTAGGAAAGTTATTATACCTCGTTAGGAACAAGTTGGCGCTTGGTTGTTTACAATTAAAAGCTGTTTAAGCTGGATGTTTTGGTTTTGAAGGACAGCAAATGACATAATTCATTGAATTTGTATTTTTTTTCGAATTAATGTACTTTTCTGATCCCCAGACCTAAAATATCGAGATAAATATCCTTTTGTTTGTAATACAGGTGTGCGGGTAGTGTTTTTTTTTTAAGTCGAACCGAGTTTTTAAGAATATTCGTGAGTATCGAGTTTTTCGAGTCGAGTATTTTGAAGAGTAAAAGCTAGTAGTTATACTTCCACATAATCATCATAATATATCAAAAATGGTAATTATGAATAAAACAAGACAATAATATTTGAAAGTTATTCAATATTTTAAAAGTGTTCCTGAGTTCATTATTAATGAAGTGTTCCTGAGTTAAAAGCAAGCCTATTTTCAAATTAAGTGACGATAATTCAAACCATCTTTAAATATGGCTTCATAGCCTTACTCAATTTTTGATTAAAATCTCAGCTTGATGAAGTACACACCCAGATACACTTGCACTTGTATACTTAATAGATTGATTGAAAAATGAAAAATTAATTCAGTTTTATTATAGAAGCAGAAGTAAGGGGGAATTTAAATTCCCGTTTTCCCTCAACGTACCGCGACTACCTGGCCGGGCGGTTGTAGCAGTCGTGTCATTTTGAACATTTCGTGACCCTTATTAATCCGCTCTAATTATCGTAGCAGTCGTGCCATGGACAGAGAGATCAAAAATTTGTACCAGTCGTCCCATTCCCCTTCGGGCTGGGACGGAGGACGGCATCGGCACGGTGCGATCAGTGATTGCCGTTGCTACCGTTCTACTTCAGGCATAAATAGGCCTGCAATATTTTCAAGCGGTCAAACCGGGACAACTAACCAAGAATGCTCGAGTGTGCGACACACCGGGGGGTTTGGGGAGATGGGAGATGGAATACCCCCCAAGGCGAGGGGGGTCCGGGAGTCCTCCCCCGTATATTGTTGGAAATTTTGGAGGTTTAGTTCATTATTTAATATTACGCAATTTAAAAACTGACCGGGACATCAGGAAAACTGGTAAGGGCACTGGGACAAGAGCGAAATACCGGGACTGGCCCGGTCAAACCGGGACGTATGGCAGCCCTAGGCATAAACACCATTTTAACAGCCCCTTCCCTTTAACCTAAGAATTCCATTTCGATCACATTTTAAGGCAATCCTCCTGGACCACAAGTCTGTTTTCCAAGTGATTAATTTTTATTTCTTTGTAACAATGTAGGCTATTATGAATTAATTGCCGCTGTTATTTTTTCAATCAGCCGCCTCTGAAAATTTGTTGCTCCGGGCTGCAGCCCCTATAACCCCCCCCCCCTTCCTAAATCTGCCACTATGTTTAATTATAAACCAAATTTCATCGTTAGTTTCTGATCCATCTTTATCGTATTGGGATCATGTGCTGAGAAACTCAGCTTTCATAAAATTACTCAAGCCTGACATTCGAGGTCTCTTTAATTAATTGCATATTCCTTTAATTCTTAGAAGCTTATGATATTTTCTTATTTAACCGTCAATGACAGGCCTTTGCTGGGTACACTATTGAGGCGGCTGAAAAATATTGCGAGGGAGCCAGGCAATGAGAAATCTTAAATGAAATTTATTGTTAAATTACAATTTATTTATACTTTTAATCAGTTTGTAATTGAAATTTAACCGTAGAATATCTCATATAGCCTAGTCGTTAAAACATTATAAAGCTCTGTATGCTTGACTTTAGCTAGGCTGCGCACTTTGGGCCCCATACTGTGGGGAGCGACCACAGAAATGGTACGAACTTACGGGAAGGTTAATCTCTAGAACTTAATACAGAATAAGAGTTTCAAAGATCAATTTAATTTTTTATTTTTAAAATTTAATTTTGATTAATTTTTTTCCTCCTAGAACAATGAGTTTATCTCGTAAAGTTTTCAGTTAATAGTTCGAAATTTTAGTTGGCTTCTTACTCCTTAATAAGATTGCTTCACATAACCTCAAAACCTTTAATTGTCGCAAAGCATCAGCTATTCCGGTTTGGCTTTTGGTCACTATTCGTCACCAAAGTCCCATCTCGGGCCTTGAGATTTACTGTTTCCATGTTAAACTCCGTAATTTTTCGCCAGAATAGGTCGATTGCATGACGTGTGATGAAATGAACAATTTAGCACTAAAAATTTCAAGGAATTATTTGTGGAGACTAAGGAAAAGAATCATATGTATTCCCTTTCACTGAATTAAAAAAACAAAAACAAAAACAGAATGCCCTAGTGATAGTGGAATGGCAGGTCGTAATTTTGCCTCAGTGAACAATTTATTCATGTATAAAGGCTAGAGTGAAAACTGGCAACGCTGTATGTCGCCACAATGATGGTAAATATTTTGAATGGGGTTCATAACGATAGTTTAATGTAATGTATATTAATGGATGCCATTTTGTTTGTTGCATGTAAAGTCGCCACAATGATATCTCTGTGGTTTCTTTAAGAGTAACAAAAAAACTTGCAATGTGAGTTGTTAATGTTGTTTCTTGAGTACAAGTTAGTGTATTTCTATATAAAGATCTAAATATACATAATTCCTTGAGGCGGTTGCCATACTGTAGGTGTTGTGTAAAGTCGCCACAATGATAGTGCAATCTATATATATTTAATTTACTCAGGAAATTTACCTACTGTATATTTGCCGGTACAAAAGGTTTACTAGCAAAACCCCTGAAAAGCACAAGCCCCAATGGAAAGCTGTTTAGAATCAATCACAAATATTCATCAGTTCAAATTTCAATCGTTAGCTATTCGCTATTTTAATTTAATTTTACTATTTCTAATAAATGTGATTTTAATGAAGGGCTAAGGGAGGGAATTGGTTGGGGGAAATTCTCTCATACTTACGTTATCCTTTTGCATATCCTCCTTCTTTTCTTTTCCCTGAAAATATAAAATGATAGTAAAACTTGCGAAAACCCTATGCAAAGAATTATTTATTTAAATGGAGTTCTACTCGTTGAATTAAAGTTACTACCAGTATTCAATTATATGCACATACATAAGAAAGTATTTTTAATCATATTGACTTAATGATTAAGTATTTTTAATCATATTGAAACATCTGTGTTCTGTTTCCTTTTGTTGGCTCGAAAGTTACCCATTGCCGCACTAGTCCTGCAAAACTTTTTGTCGTCCTAGTCCAACGAAAACGGTAGTACACAATCAACTGATTTGTAAGAAAACCGACATTTAATGCTTGTTTATTGGTTACATTTTAGCTATTCGTTTAAATTTATGTATTTATATATATATTTATATATATATATATATATATACTAGGGGCCCCATGTGCAAATTGCGCATTTTAAAATTATTATTTTTGTTTCTTGAGAAACTCGCCTACGATCAGAAGAAGTAGGAGAAATATTTACTAAACAGGCGAACACTATGATGGATATTAAAACTTAAATACCAAAACTCACTTCAAAGCCTGCAAAAACTCTCCTGTTTAAAGGTCCTTTCATATGTGTTTTTGGTTTTTCAAGTTTTCTGCGCGTTAAAGCTTTGAACTCGCCGTTATTACTCAAGTTACCTTTCAAGTGTAATTTAAAGGTCTGACATAAACAAATAAAAGCTTAGCTGAAAAACCCACACACATTGTTCATCACCTTAGCATTAGGTATTTTAATTTGTCTTCTGGCACAGCAGTAGTATACTGGAAGTTTTCGTTCGCGTATTCATGCCCTGACATCTTCTTTAAGTTGCTTCAAGTAGATAATATATCTTTATTGTGTCGCCAATAATTACATATTGTATACAATGCGTCAATACTGTATATAAAATTTACTTTTCTAAAAGATTACGAATCAACAAATCTGTTTGCCAGTCACTCTCGCATTCATACATACATTTTTTGCACACTCATACACACATACATACGGGACAACGTTGCCTGAAGACTCGCGATTTTAGATAGGTGGTGCAGTGTCCCTCTGATGTTATATCAGTCTTTGTCTCTCGGCAGTTCTCTGTTCTTGACAAAGGTTACGTATGTTTTACGCTAATCTCATCGACTCGGTTTTCTCTTGCCTTCCACTTCCTGCACCATTAAGAATGATTTTCCTACCTCAATTAGTCTACAATTGTCAAAAGAGTGTCCCATTTAAGAATTAGTTTTCATCAAATGAATCAAATCTTGTAGACTTTCTAATTTTGTTTATAATCTGACTTGGGTTAAAAATCGATCTAAAGGTAATCAGCTGTTAAATTACAATCACATTTTAAAACCATGTTAACGCAAGTTGCTCAGCACTGGAGCGTTGAAAGCGCCCTCTAGAAATAAATCAAAGGCTTGGGGGTCGAAGCCGTAAAAGAAATGCCAATTTTAATTATCAGTCGCCGGTGCGCTACATTATAAGCTTTAAAATGACACCTCAATCGTCAAAATCGGTTAAGTAGGATGGCTGTAAAAGGGATCTAACAGAAAAAAACCTTATTGTATTAAGTATATAGATATGTGTGTGTGTGTGTGTGTGTGTGTGTGTGTGTGTGTGTGTCTGTGAGCACGATGTCGCTCGCAAAAATGGTCCGATTGGAATGAAATTTGGCACCGACGTGCAGTGGCGGTTCGTGCATGGGAGCACATGAGCACGTGAACCCCCTATGAAAACCACAAATAATGTTATTTATTAAAATAATTCTATATAAAGCAGAATATCCCAAAAAATTAAAAATAACATTAATACGCAACAGCGAAGAGCGCGCGTCGCACCCAACGTTGTCACTAGAGCCAGTGAGGTGAGACTGAGTTTGGAGCACAGCTCCGCGGCTACTATAGGCGTAGGGTGAGTCCATTTGTGGCAGCGGTGGGGGAGGAACCATGATTGCATGGTGCCTTATGGAGCTTCTTTCGGAGTTGCTTCCTATTGTGCCCATGTGTGTTTTAACGAGGCTTGACATTTGTTGGTTTTTGGTTTGGATGATGTTAAAGTTTATTAATATAATATTGTATGTTTAATGTTGTTTGTAGTGATAAATATGTTTATTTTAGTGATTTAGTTTGGTGTTTTCTTTGATATACTCTGGTTATTAAAAGAAAATAATTGGCGTAGCGGCCGCGCGATAGTTGACCTTCTGCAAAATATTTATTACGCTCCTGACTAATGGCAATGGCAATGGCATTTTTAATTTATTGGAAATGTAATTTTATTCGTGTCAAAACATAACTGGCTATGTAAAATTATATTTTTTGGGGCAGGAATAAATTACAAATTGTTTAAAGACTTACGTTAATATTTACACGAATAAAATTTACTAGAAGCGGGTACAATTATTTAAAACTTGCTGCAAAACTTTTATTGTACTTTTTAAACGAATAAAATTTACTAAATTTTGTCACGAAATATTTTAGTTAACAGTATGAAATAGAAGGAGTCAGTTCTGTGTGGTCGCGGCCGGGTTTTCTTTCGGTAATCAAGACATAGTCGTAATTAATCGTAGGTTAATGATTTTTATTTTCAAGGATTAATCAAGAAAAACATTAATTAATGATGGAGGATAATAATTGTAGGCCTCAATTCACAGTTAGTTATTTAAATAATATTCGGTTTTCTGATTTATGGTTATAATATTAATTACCTCAGTATATTTCAGGATTACAGATCAATAATAAAATTGGTTTTAATCATTTATTAATGTTCAAAATTAACTGTGCAAGCCTAATTTATATGTTTACTCTGAATAATTCTCTTTTAAAATAAAATTATGGTTATTTTTATGTGCAAGATTGAAAAAGAAAATTACAGTCAATAAAAATAGTGAAGAATTATCTAATGTTTTATTGTGGGTTAGTATCATATTAATGTGTAATAGTAGCAAATTACAATTCATAATCGTCAAAGGAAGGGTGGTGCCTTATTAAATTTAATACTTTAAGCATTACACCCGAGTATAACAACAGGTATCCCAAGAAATGCAGGCACTGCGGTCTTTTAAGTGTGTAACGTACTCAAATACCGATTATTTTAAGACAATAACTCCAGTATTGTTATTTATATCATGTGTATATTTTTTAACTGTGAACCCCCAGTACATATACTCACGAGCCGCCACTGCCGACGTGTAAAGAAGTTATCATTCTGACGGTGATGAGTCCGAAAACCAGCCCGATAGGACCATCATAAGGGGGTTAGGAAGGGTCAACCCCCCAAAAAAGGGTTTTTAAGGTTTTTACATAGAAAGAAAAAATAATCCGATTTTTGTTAACATGACCGATTTCAGCTTTAAAAAACTAACAATTTAGTATAAATAATTGCTCTAAGTCTATTAGTTACCGAGATATTGAAAGTGGTAAACACAGTACGTTGTCCCAATGTTAACCATATGCGAAAAAAGTAAAATTCTCTATCTTGCTTATAGCTCAACATATCCTAATGAAACTCAGTTTGTGGCTTCATTTAGATGGCATCTAATGTTTATTCATCTAAAATCCCAGAAATTTACATTTTCATGGTAGCAAACCTGCATACTCATTCCCCAAGTTATTCTTATAGAGCTTGCAAAAACACGTCAAATCTTAAAATTTTGGATTGAATTTTGTTTTTATGCTTTGAAATTAACTGAGTATACAGGTCTGCTGCAACGGGGGTATTAAACGAATGTAGTGACAGCACTAGAAGCGGGGACAACCGAACCGCGCAGGCATTTTGGGTACTTTTGAAAGCATCGAACCGCGCCGGTCATCGAAGAGGATTATAGTATAGTGCAATTAGCTTTAAAAAGGGGAAAACCTGGACATTAAAAAAATTTTTATAACCAGCACCAATTTTTTCAATACACGTCCCCCAATATGTAAACAAAAGTTACACTGATTTGAGCGTCGGGTTTGGGTTGGAGGGGGATTAATAGAGGGGACAATGTATTTTTTAAACGTTTTAGCAAACATCTTGAAAACGGTGCGTTTTTTCTAAAATATTATACTTGGCAAAAATAATCTACATTGAATTTCGAACAAAATGATTCCATATGTTACGATAGGTATCAAAACATACGGTATCACAACATTGTATTGTTGGTTAAAACGAACAATATTTCCACTTACAGAAATTTGCCAAGACGAATTTTTAATGTTTTTTTCCCGAAACCTAATATAATTTTTGAAAACACACCGAATATGAGGGTCCAGGATTGTAAATAATTGAGAATATATTTACAATTTCTTTCAGTATCCGCTGACTCTTTTATAGCTCCTTGACGTTAATCGTCAGTAGATCTAGCAGAAATAATCACTAAAACTTCTTCAAAACATTGTTTTTGTTTACTTCTCTTTTGTTCAGTTAAATTATTTTACAAATATTGTTTAAATGTTCCGTTTTTAATTAATTACCTACATAAGCTTTTGGAACAAGACAATTAAAATTCATCTATAGATTCAATTCTGTAAGTATATATTCAACTGGAGTGCCACTTACAGTGTACAGGAATTAAAAGACGTATAAATATCGAAGTGACATTATTCTTATGTCCTTAAATAATGACAGCGATTGATTTAAGTTCCAAATTTTAAACAAATATCTATAAGCCCAACGGAGTGGTAGTTTATAAGATACAAATCTAACAACAAGGAATCATAATTGGTAATCACTGTTCGTTGGTACATGCATGGAATGAAAATATTAATCATATATATTTCAACTGCTTGTGAAATTCTATTCTCAGAAACATCATGCTTGTCCATTATTATAAAGTTCTTGGGTATAGCCTGAATCCACGAGTTTGTATGAAATGCCCCTTCCCCCTCCCATCAATACCTCGCCCAACGCTGAACCCAAGCATTTCCAGTGTCCTACTTGAAACATGCGCTGTAAAACCAACGTAAAATTGATTTTAATCACAAAGGAGTATTTACTAATTGATACTTAAGATACTTACCAGTCGCCGTTGTTCCTCAGTTTTAACGAACTCTGACTCCGACTGAAAACAAGTAATAACCACTTAGTGTACATGCATAAGACAATCGAAACTTCTGTAAAAAATTGACAGTATTTCTAATGATGATTATTGGAATACGTGTAACATTAAAACATTTTTGTTATAAAAAGGACAATTTTACAACATTTACAATGAAACGCTCAGAAGGAGCTTTCTTTATCACTATAACAAAGAGCGTTCTTTAACCACCCTTACAATTAGAGTAGCTGATTCATGCCCTTAAAATGCCCTTGATCTTCTGTCCTTGGGCTGCACATGTGTACGTGTAAAATTATTTTACAGTATGTATATATTTATATATAATATTTATTAATAAATAAATAAATGTATTTATTTATTGAGCTGATTTTTGATGTTTTTATTTGGGTTAAACCAGTTACCAAAGGAATTATCGGTCATCGTCCACATTATCTACGCGGAGGCCGGGTACAACAGCAAGGAGGTTATTGTCACAGGAAGGTTACATATGTTATATGTTATTATATACAATCACGAGTATCTATAAACAAGCTAAAGTATTAACTTTAATAATAATTCATATAGACTGTATAATCATGAGTTTTACCTCATAACCCCATGCCATACCATGCCATTACTAAGGAAAGCTTTTTAGAATAAATCAAAAATATCCTTTGATTTAAATTTTCAATTGTTTTTTATTCTCGGTATTAAATATATTCAACTGTGACATAATAAATGTGATTTGAAGGAAGGACCACGGTAGGAAATTGGTAGGCGAGATGTCTGTGATACTTACATCTGCGATCTGCTTCCCTCTCTGGAAAATGATAATGTCATTATTAACAAAGACTTAGGAATAGCCGATACAAGGAATTCATGTACATGATGTACAGGTCGTTCATTATATCCCCAGATTGGCTACTATGCTACTAAGCTTATCATGTGATATTTTCAACATATTATACTGGTAAACACAATGTTTAAACGTGTAAAACACATGACCGAATTTTGTGTAGACCTATGGCGAAATATTAAAACTAGTGGGGTTAATAGGGCTAAGATCTTTAGCCTTTTGTTGATGAACAAACTAAACGAAGTGAAGGGAATCTTAGTATTAGTGGGGTCAAAAATTCGTTGTCCGTTATACTGTGACTGTGTGACTGTTTACGTAACGCGATAACTCGGAAAAGGTTCAACTGACCGTTTTCAATTTTCGCACAAACGTTTGTTTAATAGCTCACCGAAAAATTCCTATAACGTTTGAAGTAAATCCTTTGAACTTTTGTTTAGCGAAGTTATTTTGAAAAAATAAGAAAATTTCACTAAATTTGCATTGGCAGAATTGCGTTTATTAAACAATGGAATTGAAATGAAGATAATTTCATATAAAAAAACTAGGGATTGAATATGCTGCAAATATATTTTCCGTAAAAGGTACATCATTGGCTGGGTCTCCAACGATTCTTCAATTACTTTAAAAAAAGGTTCATGATTTTTGCTACTGGAAAATCCAAACTTTACATGCGAAACATTCTGAGGAAACGTTCTGCCAATGTCTTTTACGGAATATTTAACAAGAAACCCACCAGAGACTAGCAGCAGCTGAACAGGCCTACATCAGCTAACTAGAGCGGATCTGCGTTGTATCGGAATGTGGAAATTATTTTACGTTTTTCGCCCGTTTCTTATGGTTTTGAGTCGAGTATGTTTACGTACTTTTCGTGCGTTTTAACAGCCGTTGGAATAACAGTGGACTAATTTTAATGATCTTGCTGCTGAGGATAGGCGGTCATTCGCCTGAAACGCATCCAGCATGGAGAAACAAAATGTTGGCACCTTATGGCAATAAAATTTACGTAGGTAAATTAATGTGATAAATAGTTACAGGCGTCGAGGCTGTATTAACCTATTTTAATCCCATATTGCCTTTAAAAACTCCTGACTTCAGACCAGAACGGACACTAAGACTCTGTATTCAGACCTGAATCAGACTGATTTAGATACTACTTCCCGGCCTCAGGATTGATGCTGATGCATCCTGATAAATTCTAGCTGAAACTGAGTCAAATCTGATCATATTTAAGATGTCTTTTTCATTTGCGGAACATAATTGTTTTAAAACTTTTTTCCGTCCATTCATCTGCACATGTAGGCTTATACAAATTTGTACATCCAGTGATTAAAAAAAATTATGCACATACATTTATTTAGTCACTATAAAAAGAAATTATAATATTCTCAATTAACTGTGTTACAGCCTTTAAATAATCATAAAATGGTTCTGTAGAGGATTGGGAAAGGTTAAGGAGGCAAAGTTTGTAAGGCTTACATACAGTTAAATTCCCTTTAACAGCAAATGTTAGAACATTATTGATGAATATTTAATAATTTATAGTCAACATCTATACTACAAATATTAGCCATTTTTAAATTCATAGTAACCAAGAGGGAATATCCATTAAAATGTTATTAATAGGAAAGTATATTTACTATTGCATTATAACATATATTGCAAGCATATTGTCTCCCTAGTGAAAATTGTAACATTTTCTCTAATGGATTTTTTTTTCTCGTGGGACAAAGTTGTACTTTACTCACAAATAACTATTATTTGATTATATGTTATCAGGTGTAACTATACACATGTCATACTATTTACATTTAATATTTAATTATTTAGGCCTTTTACTCAGGAAATTTACCTAATGTATATTTGCCGGTACAAAAGATTTACAAGCAAAACCCTTGAAAAGCACAAGCCCCAATGGAAAGCTGTTTAGAATCAATCACAAATATTCTTTAGTTCAAATTTCAATCGTTAGCTATTCGCAATTTTAATTGAATTTTACTATTTCTAATAAATGTGATTTTAATGAAGGGCTAAGGGAGGGAATTGGTTGGGGGAATTTCTCTCATACTTACGTTATCCTTCTGCATATCCTCCTTCTTTTCTTCTCCCTGAAAATGAAAAATGATAGTAAAACTTACGAAAACCCTATGCAAAGAATTATTTTTTTAAATGGAGTCCTACTCTTTGAATTAAAAGTTACCACCAGTAGTCAATTTTATGAACATACATAAGAAAGTATTTTTAATCATATTGATTTAGAAACATCTGTGTTCTGTTTCCTTTTGTTGGTTCGAAAGTTACCCATTGTCGTACTAGTCCGGCAAAACTTTTTGTCGTCCTAGTCCAACAAAACGGAAGTAAACAATCAACTGATTTGTAGCAAACCGACATTTAATGCTTGTTTATTGGTTACTTTTTAGCGAATTTCCCCTATAGGGAAGAAGCTATTACCGTAGGTCTCATGGTAAGAACTATCCCGAGACCATGATAACTTTTCGTTTTGGGGCCCACAACACAAAAAACACTATTCGTTTAAATATATATATATATATATATGTGTGTGTGTGTGTGTGTGTGTGTGTGTGTGTGTGTGTGTGTGTGTGTGTGTGTGTGTGTGTGTGTGTGTGTGTGTGTGTGTGTGTGTGTGTGTGTGTGTGTGTGTGTGTGTGTGTGTGTGTGTGTGTGTGTGTGTGTGTGTGTGTGTGTGTGTGTGTGTGTGTGTGTGTGTCTTTGAGCACGATAGCGCTCGCAAAAATGTTCCGATTGGAATTAAATTTGGCACCGACGTGTAAAGTAGTTATAAAAATTAATTAGGTTACCGAGATATTGAAAGTGGTAAACACAGCATGTTGTCCCAATGTTAACCATATGCGAAAAAAATAAAATTCTCTATCTTCCTTATGCCTCAACATATCTTAATGGAACTTAGTTTGTGGCTTCATTTAGATGACATCTAATGTTTATTGATCTAAAATCCCAGAAATTTCCACTTTCATGGCAGCAAACCTGCATACTCATTCCCCATGTTATTCTTATAAACCTTGCAAAAACACGTCAAATCTTAAAATGTTTGATTGAGTTTTGTTCTTATGCTTTTAAATTAACTGAGTATACAGGTCTGCTGCAGTGGGGTTATTAAAGGATTGTAGTAGACAAACCGAACCGCGCGGGCATTTTGGGTTCTTTTGAAAGCATCGAACCGTGCCGGTCATTGAAGAGGATTATAGTACAGTGCAATTAGCTTTAAAAAGGGGAAAACCTGGATATTAAAAAAAAATTTTAACCAGTGCCAATTTGCTCAATACACTTCCCCCAATATGTAAACAAAAGTTACACTGATTTGAGCGTCGGGTTTGGGTGGGAGGGGGATTAATAGAGGGGACAATGTATATTTTTTACTTTTTAGCAAATAACTTGAAAACGGTGCGTTTTTTCTAAAATATTATACTTGGAAAAATAATCTAAATTAAATTTCGAACAAAATGATACCATATGTTACCTATCAAACGTGGATGGTTATTGAGGTAATGAGGGGTAGATATAAATTCATTACTATTTTATAACAACCAAATGTCTCCAAAGATCCACTACAAATGCTTCATATTGATATTTTCCAATATTTTAAATACTATTTTACTTCGAGGAATGATTACAAGTCTAGGGAAGGAAAATTCCATCTAAATTTTTACTCCTTCCATCTAAACATTGGGAAGGTAAAACCTATCGGTCAGAAACTCTATCATGTTATATATAATTTCAAAGGGCACAATGAAAGGAGATGAATGGTGAAAACTAGAGGTCTGTACGTTGATAATAAGCAAAGTTACAGCAAATCAAAATTTAAGTTTTACAAAAACTGTTGCAGGTTTTCTTAGGAGACCTCTAGTTTTCACCATTCACCTCTTTTTATTATGCCCTTTAAAATGATATTAGATAACATGATAGGGTTTCCGTCGAAGAGGTTTTACCTCACACTTTTTAGATGGAGGGAGTAAAAATTTAGAAGGACAAAAAACTCTCTTCCCTAGACTTGTAATGATTCCCTGATGTAAAATATTATTTAAAATAATGGAACATGTCAATATGGAGCACAGGGAGTGGATCTTTTGAAACGTTTGGTTTTTATGAAGTAATAATAAATTTACAGTTTCCCCTCATTACCTCAATAACAGTCCATGTTAGATAGGTAACATATGGTATCATTTTGTTCGAAATTTAATTTAGATTTTTTTTGCGAAGTTTGATACCTAGCAAAAACTCACCGTTTTTGAGATATTTGCCAAAAAGTAAAAAAAAATACATTTTCCCTCCTACTAACCCCCCTCCCACCCAAACCCGACGCTTAAATTAGTTTAACTTTTGTTTACATTTTTGGGAAAGTGTATTGAACAATTGGCACTGGCTAGAAATCTTTTTTTATGTCCAGGTTTAGATCTAATTGCAATGTACTATTAGGAAATGTCGCCTCGCCACCCGGTCAGGTACACGCTACGGGTCAGGAGAAAAGGGAATTATATTTTTCCATGCTTCCTGTTTGTAACTGTCTTATAACTACCACAAATACCAGGAATTACTGGTTGATAAACTATCGCTTCGTTGACCTTTAAAAAATTATTAACGTTTTGAACGCGTCGTTTGTGTTTAAACTTGGGAACTCGCAAAGCAAGTTTAAAATAATAAAGAACAATACTTCCACTTATAGAAAGTTGCCAAGACGAATTTTTAATGTTTTTTTCCGAAACCTAATATAATTTTTGAAAACAAACCGAATAAGAGGTCCAAGATTGTATAATATTCGTATATAATTATGTATTCAAATAATTGAAGATATATTTACAATTTTTCTTTAATTTCCGCTGACTTTTTTATAACTCCTTGACGTTGGTCGTCAGTAGATCTAGCAAAAATAATCACTAGAATTTCTTCAAAACATTGTTTTTGTTTACTTCTCTTTTGTTCAGTTAAATTATTTTACAATTATTGCTTGAATGTTCCGTTTTTAATTAATTACCTATACTGTATAAGCCTTTGGAACTAACAAGACAATTAAAATTCATCTATAAATTCAGTTCTGTAAGTATATTCAACTGGAGTGCCACTTACTGTGTACAGAAATTAAAAGACGTATAAATATCGAAGCGACATTATTCTTACGCCCTTAAATAATGGCAGCGATTGATTTAAGTTCAAATTTTAAACAAATACCTACAGTTCAATACAAACAGAGGCCCTGAATTCAATTATGTATAAGACTGATTCAGATATATAACTCTTGACTTCAGACCAGATCACACACTGAGAATCTGAAGTGAGACCTGAATCAGGCTGATTTAGACACTACTTTCTAACTTCATGACTGATTAGATCTGATACATCCTGATAAATCCTGACTGAAACTTAGTCAATCTGATAATATATAAACTGAAGTTTTTATGTAGGGAGCATATTGGAATACCTTTAGTTTTCCGTCCTTTCATCTGCATATGTAGGCTTACAAAATATTTTACATGCATTGATTATTTAAAAACAATCATGCTGTGACTAAAGAAATTATAAATTTCTCACTTAATTGTGTTAAAACTATAATAAACTTATGAATAATTGTAAAGCGGCTCTGTAGAGGTTTGGGAAATATAAGAGTAGCGAAGTAATTAAGGCTTACCTACAGTTAAAATCACTTTGACATCGAGAGTTAGAACTATATCCATAAATATTTAATAATTTATAGTCAACCTTTACAACTTCAAATATTGTTTTTTTTAATTCATCGTAACCAAGAGGGTGCATCCATTCGTTACTTAATGTAAAATCTTTTGATGCACTTAATATTGAGAATTTTAATGAGGATGTTAAAATGCGAAGCTAAACAAGGATCATTTTCAATATGTCAACAGAAAAACTTCCCAGGCACTTACATCATTACGGTCTTCCTCTTCTTTCTTAAAATAATTGTAATTATAAACAAATATAATACATATAGCGTCCTTAAGATATGTAGTTGCATAAAGTATTAATTATAAAGTGGAAACTAAATTCTTAAATTCTTAAATCTATTTCATTGGTTTATACTTAAGTGAACAAATTTTTAGTTACTTACATGTTTCTAAGACTTAATTGTAAGAGCACTCTACATTGCCAAACATATTGTGATGTTTGTTAAGATACTCTCTTAAAACTACTTCGGTAAAATAAACAGTGTGCTGAAAACCCCGTTTATAGAACAAGGTAAATTTGTGTGAAAAAGTATTTCATAAATTAGCAAATAAACATTGGTTTTAAAATCTGTAGTTTTCTTTCAATCGGTCTAATATATGGGCTTTTTGTAAATGTTTACATGTAGTAACTATACAAATTTAATGTAACTGACTTTTTGAATAATAAACGTATTACGTAATTATTTACAAATGTTTTATAACGATTATCTGATTTACTTAGCAAAAATGTTATTTGAAAAGTAAAATTTTACTGGATTCAGAGGTTTGAATGAGCTATAGAGATTAGAGACGAAATTATTTGACACTATCGAAAGTGAAATTCTTTATAAAGGAGTGGGTAAGAACATTAACTTTGAATACTTACTGGTTTATAGCCAAAGCTAGACCTACTGAATATTTATATTTAATTGAAAATATTAAGCTTGATCAGTATGAAGAAACCATTAATTTTAATTTTCAATTTAATAATGGTTTGGCATTGAAAAGTGTTGTTATTAGCAGGATATGCGAGGTTAAAGAGGGATGAATCTTTGATAACGATTTTTTTTCAGATACTTACATGCTTTGGAGTCACCTCGTCATTCTGTAAATGATAATACTGTTACTTACAATTATAATACAATTAACGTCTTAAAAAAATGCGGCTAAATCAGGTATTGAAACAATAATAAATAATACATTCGTTAAAATTATTTATTTATTTTCAGTGGTTAATACATAAGGTTGAACTATCAAGAATGATCAGAGAGGAAAATTTAGAGCAGCTAGCAAGTTTATAGCAGGTCTATGAACACGTCATAGCATTTACCTTGAATAATCCATGATATAGGCCTTACCTCTAACAGTTTTACCCAATACCTACTTGCCACTAAAAATACAAGAAGGCCAGGCAAAGCTAATTAGAATCAAACACAAATATCTATTAACTGAAATTTCCAATCGTTTACTACTTACGATATTGACAAATTTAACTATTCCTCACGAATGGGATTTTAATAAGGGAATAATACACGAAGCCAGTAGGCAAAACTTCTCTGATACTTACTGCATTCACCTTCATCTGTTTCTCCTCCTTCTTTTCTTCTTTCTGTAAATGATAATGTTATTATTAACAAATATTTACGAATACCCTATGCAAATAATGAATTGAAATTACTCCTTGAATTAAAAATTACAAGTTATAAATGGAATGACAGTGAAATCGGCTTGTATTGTTTCTCGTCTGTTTCAATGATCATATTTGCTGCACAAAAGAAATAATCTGTGTGCAGACTATTGCGAATAATGTATGAATGGATACATCCTTTTTTAAGTGTTAGAAGTCGGCACTTAAATAAACAAAGAATAAGTGAAACACCCCAAGAGCGTGATTACATTAATATTTTGTAGTGATTTTTTTTAATTGCAGCGTAACATATGTCTATGAATGGTTTACGAAAACTGATGCAGAAGAAAATATTGAGCATAGGAATTACAAATGTTTAATGAGTTCCTGGGTATAGCCTAACTCCATGAACTTGTATTGAACCTGCTCCTCTGGCTCGACGCTGGAACACCAGTTGTCTGAGCAAAGAAACTTTTACAAACGTAATTAAAGACGAGAGCATTGTGAATTTCACAAGTGCCGAAGATCTGGCAGCTTCGACGATGCGACTCATCGCGACCGCGTGTGAGCAGTCGATGCCCGGAGTTTCCCGCCGCCAAAGGAAGAAGCCGGTTTACTGGTGGACGCCTGAAATCGCAGAACTCCGGAGGAGATGCCTTGGTCTCTGACGAGCTGCGCAGCGAGCCAGGAACCGCCCTGATGCAAATGCCAGATCGGCTGAGCACAGAGCGGCCCGCCGAGAGCTCCGCGGTGCCATCAACCGGAGTAAAGTTAGGTGCTGGAAGCAGCTGTGTCAGGATATCGACAACGACCTCTGGGGGACGGGCTACAAACTTGTAACCCAGAAGCTCGGGGCTCGCCCACCTGCGGTCATGGAACCACAAGCCATGGCTGCCGTCGTCGAAACACTGTTTCCCAGCCACCCAGTTCGGCCAGTCAGGGAATTCGAAGAGGTAGGCGCCTTCCCAGTTTTCCGGGAAGAAGAACTCACCGCCGCCGTCCGATCACTACGACCCAGAAGAGCGCCCGGTCCCGATGGCATTCCGGCAGAGGTGCTCAAGCTCGCTGCGGAGGTGAATCCAAGGCTTCTGCTTGATATATTCAACAAGTGTCTGGTGGAAGGCGTTTTCTTTTCTTCGTGGAAGGTAGCCCGCCTTGTTCTTATCCCCAAGGCGAAGAGTACACCGGAGACCCCGTCTTCTTTCCGACCCCTATGTATGCTCGACACGGTCGGTAAGGTGCTGGAAAAGCTCTTCCACGTCAGGCTGACCGAGGCCAACGTCTCTGCAGGGGACTTGTCCCCGCAGCAGTACGGCTTCACATCCGGTCGCTCCACCATCGACGCTATCCAGGAGGTAGTTGAGGCAGTGCGGAGGGCGGAGGACCACAACCACTGGTCGCGCCGCGTGGTCCTTCTCGCCACGCTCGACGTGAAGAACGCTTTCAAATCCGCCAGGTGGAGCGATATGCTGTGGGCGCTTGAGCATACGTTCCAAGTTCCCTCCTACCTCCTGCGTATAATCAAGGCGTATTTGTCAGACCGCGTTTTGTTGTACGACACGACCGAAGGTCAGCGGCGCATTCCCACCACTTCCGGGGCTGCGCAGGGTCCATTCTCGGCCCAGATCTCTGGAACGTGTCTTACGACAGCTTGTTGAGGCTAGACATGCCCGATGAGACCCGCCTCGTTGGCTATGCTGACGACGTCGCTGCCTTGATAGCTGCGAGGAACGTCGAGCAGGCAAAACTGAGGCTCGGCGTTGTAATGGCCAAGGTCAACGGGTGGATGCGAGATCACGGCTTGACCCTGGCTTTCAGTAGGACGGAAATCGACGTCCTTACCAAAAAGAGGATAAACACCGTGTTTCCGGTGCAGATAGGTGACGTCACACTCGAGATTAAGCCTGCTGCAAAGTACCTGGGAGTCACGGTCGACAGCAGATTGTCTTTCCGCGAGCAGATCCAGAACGCCGCCGACAAAGCCGCTAAGGGTGTCGCTGCCCTTGGTAGGCTTATGCCCAATGTCGGCGGTCCTCGCTCCTGCAAGCGCCGCCTGCTCATGACTGCCGTCCAGTCAGTCTTGCTGTACGGGGCGGAGGTATGGGCTCACGCACTCGAGAAGCGAGTCTTCCGAGACCGGCTTGCCCGAGTCCAGCGCCGAGGAGCTCTGCGGGTCGCTTCGGCCTACCGCACAATCTCCGAGCCTGCTGTGATGGCGATCGTGGGAGTCATCCCCGTCCTCTTCCTCGCGAGGGAGAGGCAGGCGATTTACCGGAGGAGGCCTGAAGTGGGCCGGGAAACAGCTGCCAGGGAAGAGCGCGATCGCAGCTTCGACTCCTGGCAGCGCGACTGGGAAGCCGAGCCGAGGGGACGTTGGACCTTCCAGCTCAAACCTTCCGTCCGACCACGGGTGGAACGGCAGCACGGCGAGGTCGATTACTACGTGCCCCAGTTTCTTTCTGGGCACGGGTACTTCCGAGCCTATCTGCACCGGATGGGCAAAGTCGCCAGCCCGGACTGTCTGTATTGCCCCGGCATATCAGACACGTCCGAACACACCTTCTTTCAGTGCGTTGCACGTCCGCCGAGCCTCGCTTTCATCTGAGATCGGCGTGGTCGTCAGCCCAAACAACATCGTCGGAGCTATGCTCCAGGGAAAGGATTGGTTACATCCTTTTTTAAGTGTTAGAAGTCGGCACTTTAATAAATAAAGAATACGTGAAACACCCCAAGGGCGTGATAACATTAATATTTTGTAGTGATTTTTTTTTTAATTGCAGCGTAACATATGTTTATGAATGGTTTACGAAAACTGCTGCAGAAGAAAATATTGAGCATAGGAATTACAAATGTTGAATGCGTTCCTGGATATAGCCTAAATCCACGAGCTTGTATTGAAACTCCCTCCCCTCCCCTAAATACCTTGCCCAATATATACACGAATAATACACGAAGCAAGTAGGCGAAACTTCTCTGATTCTTACTGCATTCACCTTCATCTGTTTCTCCTCCTTCTTTTCTTCTTTCTGTAAATGATAATGTTATTATTAACAAATACTTACGAATACCCTATGCAAATAATAAATTGAAATTACTCCTTGAATTAAAAATTACAAGTTATAAATGGAATGACAGTGAAATCGGCTTGTATTGTTTCTCGTCTGTTTCGTCTGTTTACTTTAATACTCTGAAGTGATTTTTTTAAATTGCAGACCCTTGGAGGTATGGGCTCACGCACTCGAGAAGCGAGTCTTCCGAGACCGGCTTGCCCGAGTCCAGCGCCGAGGAGCTCTGCGGGTCGCTTCTGCCTACCGCACAATCTCCGAGCCTGCTGTGATGGCGATCGTGGGAGTCATCCCCGTCCTCTTCCTCGCGAGGGAGAGGCAGGCGATTTACCGGAGGAGGCCTGAAGCGGGCCGAGAAACAGCTGCCAGGGAAGAGCGCGATCGCAGCTTCGACTCCTGGCAGCGCGACTGGGAAGCCAAGCCGAGGGGACGTTGGACCTTCCAGCTCATACCTTCCGTCCGACCATGGGTGGAACGGCAACATGGCGAGGTCGATTACTACGTGACCCAGTTTCTTTCTGGACACGGGTACTTCCGATTCTATCTGCACCGGATGGGCAGTCGCCAGCCCGGACTGTCTGTATTGCCCCGGCATATCAGACACGTCCGAACACACCTTCTTTCAGTGCGTTGCACGTCCGCCGAGCCTCGCTTTCATCTGAGATCGGCGTGGTCGTCAGCCCAAACAACATCGTCGGAGCTATGCTCCAGGGAGAGGGCAACTGGAACTGTGTCCAGCACTACGTCCAGGCCATTCTTCGGGCGAAAAAGGTCGACCTCGATCGGCCAAAATCCTCAGCTTTCCCCACGGAGGTTGCCCTAGTAGCGTTATATCAAAGGCCTAGCCCGAAGTAATGTGTAAAACAGTTCCAGGCTAGTGTCCTCGGTGCCGACGGGGGTGGTTAAGTCGGTAGTTCACGGGACATCGAGCTCGTGGGAGTCCGACACTACTCAGGGGACAATGAGCCCCTCAGTGTGCGTAAATGTATTCCACCTCCTACCCACAAAAAAAACTACTTCCGATATTGACAAATTTAACTATTCCTCACGGGATTTTAATAAGGGAATAATACACGAAGCCAGTAGGCGAAACTTCTCTGATACTTACTGCATTCACATTCTTCTGTTTCTCCTCCTTCTTTTCCTCTTTCTGTAAATGATAATGTTATTATTAACAAATACTTATGCAAATAATAAATTGAAATTGCTCCTTGAATTAAAAATTACAAGTTATAAATGGAATGACAGTGAAATCGGCTTGTATTGTTTCTCGTCTGTTTCAATGATCATATTTGCTGCACAAAAGAAATAATCTGTGTGCAGACTATTGCGAATAATCTATGAATGGATACATCCTTTTTTTTAGTGTTAGAAGTCGGCACTTTAATAAACAAAGAATAAGTGAAACACCCCAAGAGCGTGATTATATTAATATTTTGTAGTGATTTTTTTTAATTGCAGCGTAACATATGTCTATGAATGGTTTACGAAAACTGCTGCAGAAGAAAATATTGAGCATAGGAATTACAAATGTTGAATGCGTTCCTGGATAAAGCCTGAATCCACGAGCTTGTATTGTAACTCCCTCCCCTCCCCTAAATACCTTGCCCAATGCTAAACCCAAAAAGTGTCAGTGTCCTACTTGAACTAACCGCTCTGAAACCAACGGACGTAAAATTTGTATTCATTAAAAAAGTGTTCTTAATAATTAAAAATTATGTACTGACTTGTTGCCGTTGTGTCTCAGCTTCAACAAACCCCGGACCCGACTGAAAAAAATAATATTCACATAGTGTGATTGGCTGATACAATGATAATTTCAGTATTTGAAAATAAATAGTTGACTGAATTTATAATGACAATGATTGGGTTAGTGTATCTATATAATTTTTTTGCAATCAAACAATCTTATGACGTTCCTTACATTATTATAAAAAATACCCCCGTTGCAGCAGACCTGCATACTCAGCGAATTTCAAATGCAAAACAACATATTTTAATCCAACATAGCGAGATTTGACATGTTTTTCTAAGCTCCGTAAGAATAACATGGGGAATGAGTATGCAGGTTTGCTGCTACAGATATGCTTAAACTGGTTGGTTTTAATTCAATATTTAGTAGATCTGAACTAGAAGAGGCCATTTACCAAATATTATCAAGATTTGTTGAGAAATAAGTGAAATATAGAATTTTACTTATTTCCCTTAAGGTTAACATTGAGACAACGAACTGTGTTTACCACTTTCAATATCTCGGCAACCAATGGACATAGAGCAGTAATTCAAAATACTAAATTGTTTGTTTTTTGAGCTGAATTCAATGTGCCAACAAAAATTTGACAAATTTCATTTTTCTATGTGAAAAACTCAAAAAACACATTTTGGGGGGTTTATCCCCCTTAACCCCCCTTTCCGGTGGTCCGATTGGGCTGGTTCACTAACTCGTCCGAGTGATTACCACTTTACATGTGTGTACTTAATTTCATTAAAATCGGACCATATTTACGGCCGCTATCGTGTTAACAGACATGTGTGTAAAAAAAGTCCCGGAACGGCTTAATATTTTTTGAACCGAATTGGTTTGAGGAATCAAACTTTGCACATTCACTCCTATGTAAAAAACTACTTTTTCGAGGTGTTTACTGACTCTTGGGTCCCGGTGGGGGACGGCCCACAAGGAGTCGGTACAAAATCTTAAATGTAAGGATAGGTCGATATGCACATCATTTTAAAGGGCTCTTCTATTAGAGTTCAATGCCGCAAACCGCACTTCAAAAGGTCCATTCGTTACAAAATGGCGGCTGGTCGAAAATCTAATAGAATGACAAAATTTTCGCCTAAATATCGTCTAAAAAATTGTTCACAGCCTATGTCTAGAGAATCAAAACTTGGGATTGAATGTCAGGCCTAAAAGCCTATTTTTTAGGGTGCCAAAGAGGATGTTAGCTCTAATGGGGGACGGCCCACGAGGAGTTGGTGCAAAATCTTAAAAGTAAGCATGGGTCCATATGCACATCATTTTAAAGGTCTAATCAAATAAAATTCAATGCAGCAAACCGCATTTCAAAAGGATTAGTGGTTAAAAAGTGGGGGGTGATTTACGTTTTCAACAAAAATACGTAGGCTTAGGTTTGTTACGCAATTTGATTTATTAAAATTTTTATTCCACCCCCCTCCCCCAACAAACCTAAACCTATGAACTTTTGTTGAAAACTTGAATCAGTCGCCATTTTGTAAAAAATGAACCTTTTGAAGTGCGGTTTGCTGCATTGAACTCTACTTAATTAGCCCTTTAAAATGACATGCATATCTACCTATGCTTACATTTAAGATTTTGTGCCGACTCCTTGTGGGCTGTCCCCCACCGTTGGCCAAGAGTCGGTAAATACCTCAGAAAGTAGACGTTTTTACGTAGGAGTGAATGTGTAAAGTTTTATTTCTCAAACTAATTCTGTTCAAAACATATTTAGCCGTTCCTGGACTTTTTTTACACACTGTATATATATATATATATATATATATAAATTCGAACGATTGGTATTTTTTGCTTCTGGGGACCCCAAAATGAAAAGTTAACATGGTCTCGGACTTAGGTCTTACCATGAGTACTACCGTAATAGCTTATTCCTTTAAGGAAATTCGCTAATAATAAACTTTCAATGAATGTGGCCTATACATGCCCTTAAAATCCTTATGGGTTTCGGCCCTTTGGCTGCAAATATAATATGTATTGATAAATAAAGATCGCTGATGAGGGCTACTATTAAATAAATATTTAAAATCAATATGAGTACCTTTTTTGTAAACAATTTTGTTCGCATTAACGCGTTTCAACTATAATAGTCATGATCACAGTGCTACATTTTTTACATTACCTTATTTTAATATTTAAAATTTTCAAAGGAGCAAATTACGCCCATAAAACTAATTTTCAATGCCCCTAGGGACCAATTTAAAGCCATACAAAGCCAGGCACGGGACCGGGGCGAGAGAAACCAATGAAAAAACCTCAGCATCAGTCAGACTTGTGCGGTCACTAAATGACGCCAAGGGATGATTTAGAAGTGGCATGAAAAATGCCGCACTTTTCAAATTTGCCTTTATTGTCGTTCACTTTTGAAAACTTGCTGATTCAAACGAAGACGTTGTTCCTTGCTCTAAATGCTATTTTATAACCGGATTTCTCAAAAGTTTTTCTGATAGATTTTTCTATTGTTGTGCTATATTGTAGACATAAATAATCGGTTTTTGATTTGCTTCAATTTCAGTTGTCATTATTCTTTTTTTTATTTTATTTCTTATCATGTTTTTTACTAAATTTGTCTTATATCCATTAACTTTTGCTAGAATTTTTTTCCCATGTATGTTTCCCTTGAATAGATACATCCTCTTTTAAGTGTTAGAGGACGGCTCTGTTGTAAACAAAGAACCGATAAAACAAGTTAGGCGTGTGGTAACATTTTGTTTTGTAGTGATTTTTAAAATATTTCAGTATAACATATAACAAGAATGATTTGCTTTAAGCTATTGCGAAAGAAATAATCAGCCTGGAAGTGTCAAATAATGAATGCCTAACTGGGTAGAGTCTGAGACTAAGGGTTTGTAGTAAAATGCCCCTCCCACCAAAATCACACCAGTGGTTAAACTCGGGCTTTCCAGTGACCTAAATGAAACATTCCTTCTAAAACCAATGTAAAAATGTTAATAAAAAGTATATTTACGATTGCAAGATACTTACTTGTTGCCGTTGTTTATCAGTCTTTGCGATTTCCGGCGCCGTCTAAAAGCAAGTAATAGTCACATAGTTTTTAGTTTTCATGCACGAGACAATCAATGTATCTAATATACACCGTGTCCCAAAAAAAACTGAACAATTTTATTTATTTATAAAAAGTTTATTAACAATCACACGATAATCTAATTACATTAAAACTGACACAAATATTCCTAAGTTTTGTTTGATATCATATGTGTTCAACACTGTTGCCATTGTTGGCATAAAGATAGTCAATACGACTGTCCAATTCATCCCACACTCTATGACGCATTTCGTGTGTGTAATTATTATTTATGACGCAACAAATAAATAAGGCTGCATTTATTCTTTGCCTCAATTCTCGGACATTGGAGACTTCTGTCTTATAAACTTGGTCCTTGATGAAATCCCAGACTAAAAAATCACAGGGTGTTAGGTCTGGGGACCGTGGGGGCCAGCGTATTGGACCGTCACGTCCAATCCATCGAAAGGGGAAGGTGTGGTCGAGTGATTCTCTTACAAAAAATTTCCAGTGCGGTGGGGCACCGTCTTGTTGGAAATACACGTTGGGCTGAAGGTCTTCCAACTGTGGATATGCAAAGTTTTCTAACATATCTAGATAAATGTTTCCAGTTATTAATTTTTCCTGGAAGAAAAACGGATTAATAAGTCTGTCATAAGATATAGCGCACCACACATTCAACTTGGGGCTATCTCGAATATGCTCTCGAACTTCATATGGCTTTTCAGTGCCCATATTTGTACGTTATGTTTATTCACTTTTCCACAAACGTGGAACGTGGCTTCTTCAGAAAACACTATCTTTTTTAGAAAGTTTTTATCAGTAAACAAACGGACAAGCACAGTAATTGCAAAGTGTTTACGTTTAAGTTTGTCATCTGGGGTTATTTGTTGTAGAATTTGCAATTTATAAGCTTTCATATTTAAAATTTTCTTTAATATTCTATGAATGCTAGATTTTGACATATTTAACTCACGTGCTGCACAGCGAACAGACTTTCGAGGGTCGTGAAGAAATATTTGTTGCACGTTTTCAATCATTTCATTTTGGATTTTAGGCCTACCATCACCTTTTAAATGTTGTATGCTTCCAGTTAACATAAATTTGTCATACCAGGCTCGAATGCTGTTCCGTGATGAAGGACGTCGACCATAGCGTCTTCTAAATGTTCTTTGTCCTGCAATATCTGACTTACTTTGAAAGTACCACTCAACGCATTGCGCTTTCTCTCGTGCGTTCATGGTGCCTGCTTAATGACAGGGCAATGAAAATGACTCAAATCTGATCATATATAAACTGTCTTTTTAATTTGCGGAGCGCAATTGTTTTAAAAATTTTTTCCCGTCCATTCATCTGCTGATGTAGGCTTACGCAAATTTGTACATTCAGTGATTTTAAAAAATCATGCACTACATTTATTTAGTCACTATAAAAAGAAATTATAATATTCTCAATTAACTGTGTTACAACCTATAAATAATCATAAAATGGTTCTGTAGAGGATTGGGAAAGGATAAGTAGGCAAAGTTTGGAGGGCATACACACTGTTAAATTCCCTTTAACAGCAAATGTTAGAACATTATCGATAAATATTTAATAATTTATAGTCAACATCTATACCACAAATATTAGCCTTTTTAAATTATTCATAGTAACCAAGAGGAAATATCCATTAAAATGTTTTTAATAGGAAAATATATTTACTATTGCATTATAACATATTTTGCAAGCATATTGTCTCCCTAGTGAAAATTGTAACATTTTCTCTAATGGAATTTTTTTCTCGTGGGACAAAGTTGTACTTTACTCACAAATAACTATTATTTGATTATATGTTATCAGGTGTAACTATACACATGTCATACTATTTACATTCAATATTTGATTATTTAGGCCTTTTACTCAGGAAATTTACTTACTGTATATTTGCCGGTACAAAAAATTTACTAGCAAAACCCCTGAAAAGCACAAGCCCCAATGGAAAGCTGTTTAGAATCAATAACAAATATTCATCAGTTCAAATTTCAATCGTTAGCTATTCGCTATTTTAATTGAATTTTACTTGAATTTTACTTTAATTGAATTTTTTATTTTAATTGAATTTTCTAATAAAATGTGATTTTAATGAAGGGCTAAGGGAGGGAATTGGTTGGGGGAATTTCTCCCATACTTACTTTGTCCTTTTGCATATCCTCCTTCTTTTTTTCTTCCTGAAAATACAAAAAAAATAGTAAAACTTACGAAAACCCTATGCAAAGAATTATTTTTTTAAATGGTATACTACTCGTTGAATTAAGAGTTACTACCTGTAGTCAATTACATGCACATACAAAAGAAACAATTTTTAATGATATTGACTTAATGATTAAGTATTTTTAATCATATTGAAACATCTGTGTTCGGTTTCCTTTTGTTGGCTCGAAAGTCACCCATTGCCGTACTAGTCCGGCAAAACTTTTTGTCGTCCTAGTCCAATAAAACGGAAGTAAACAATCAACTGATTTGTAGCAAACCGACATTCGATTCATGTTTATTGGTTACTTTTTAGAGAATTTCTCCTATAGGGAAGAAGCAATTACCCCTATAGCTAGGTTTTCCTTTAGCTTAACTTTCCGTTTTGGGGCCCACAACAGCAAAAACACTATTCGTTTAAATATATATTTATATATACATGTGTGTGTATGTGTGTGTGTGTGTGTGTGTGTGTGTGTGTGTGTGTGTGTGTGTGTGTGTGTGTGTGTGTGTTTGTGTGTGTGTGTCTGTGAGCACGATATCGCTTGCAAAAATGGTCCGATTGGAATGAAATTTGGCACCGACGTGTAAAGTAGTTATCATTCTGACGGTGATGTTCGAAAAACAGCCCGATAGGACCAACATAAGGGGGTTTGGAAGGGTCAACCCCCCAAAAAAGGGGGTTTTAAGATTTTTACATAGAAAGATAAAAATAATACGATTTTTGTTTACACGACCGAGTTCAGCTAAGAAAACTAACAATTTAGTATAAATAATTGCTCTAAGTCTATTGGTTACCGAGATATTGAAAGTGGTAAACACAGTACGTTGTCCCAATGTTAACCATATGCGAAAAAAGTAAAATTTTCTATCTTGCTTATAGCTCAACATATATTTATGAAACTTAGTTTGTGGCTTCATTTAGATGACATCTAATGTTAATTAATCTAAAATCCCAGAAATTAACATTTTCATGGCAGCAAACCTGAATACTCATTCCCCATGTTATTCTTATAGAGCTTGCAAAAACACGTCAAATCTTAAAATTTTGGATAGAATTTTGTTCTTATGCTTTGAAATTAACTGAGTATACAGGTCTGCTGCAGCGGGGGTATTAAACGAATATAGTGACAGCACTAGAAGCGGAGGCAACCGAACCGCGTAGGCGTTTTGGGTACTTTTGAAAGCATCGAACCGCGCCGGTCATTGAAGAGGATTATAGTACAGTGCAATTAGCTTTAAAAATGGGAAAACCTGGACATTAAAAAAAGTTTCTAACCAGCGCCAATTTGTTCAATACACTTCCCCCAATATGTAAACAAAAGTTACACTGGTTTGAGCGTCGGGTTTGGGTGGGAGGGGGATTAATAGAGGGGACAATGTATTTTTTTAACCTTTTAGCAAATATCTTGAAACCAGTGCGTTTTTTTTTTAAATATTATACTTGGAAAAAATAATCTACATTAAATTTCGAACAAAATGATACCATATGTTACGATAAGTAACCAACATTGTATTGTTGGTTAAAACGAACAATATTTCCACTTACAGATATTTTTCAAGACGAATTTTTAATGTTTTTTCCGAAACCTAATATAATTAAAAAAAAAAAACACCGAATATGAGGGTCCAAGATTGTATAATATTTGTGTATAATTATGTATTCAAATAATTGAGAATATATTTACAATTTTTTTTTTCAATATCCGCTGACTCTTTTATAACTGCTTGACGTTGATCGTCAGTAGATCTAGCAGAAATAATCACTAGAATTTCTTAAAAACATTGTTTTTGTTTACTTCTCTTTTGTTCAGTTAAGTTATTTTACAAATATTGTTTAAATGTTCCGTTTTTAATTAATTACCTATATAAGGTTTTGGAACAAGACAATTAAATTCATCTATAGATTCAATTCTGTAAGTATATATTCAACTGGAGTGCCACTTACAGTGTACAGGAATTAAAAGACGTATAAATTACGAAGTGACATTATTCTTATGTCCTTAAATAATGGCAGCGATTGATTTAAGTTCCAAATTTTAAACAAATATCCATAAGCCCAACGAAGTGTTAGTTTATAAGATACAAACCTAACAACAAGGAATCATAATTGGTAATCACTGTTCGTTGGTACATGCATGGAATGATAATATTAATCATATATATTTCAACTGCTTGTGAAATTCTATTCTGAGAAATATCATGCTTGTCCATTATTATTAAGTTCTTGGATATAGCCTGAATCCACGAGTTTGTATGAAATGCCCCTTCCCCCTTCCATCAATACCTCGCCCAACGCTGAACCCAAGCATTTCCAGTGTCCTACTTGAAACATGCGCTGTAAAACCAACGTAATATTGATTTTAATCACAAAGGTGTATTTACTAATTGATACTTAAGATACTTACCAGTCGCCGTTGTTCCTCAGTTTTAACGAACTCTGACTCCGACTGAAAACAAGTAATAACCACTTAGTGTACATGCATAAGACAATCGAAACTTCTGTAAAAAATTGACAGTATTTCTAATGATGATTATTGGAATACGTGTAACATTAAAACATTTTTGTTATAAAAAGGACAATTTTACATCATTTACAATGAAATGCTCTGAAGGCACTTTCTTTATCAATATAACAAAGAGCGTTCTTTAACCACCCTTACAATTAGAGTAGCTGATTCATGCCCTTAAAATGCCCTTGATCTTCTGCCCTTGGGCTGCACAAGTGTACGTGTAAAATATTTATACAGTATGTATATATTTATATATAATATTTATTAATAAATAAAAAAATGTATTTATTTATTGAGCTGATTTTTTATGTTTTTATTTGGGTTAAGCCAGTTAACAGAGGAATTATCGGTCATCGTCCACATTATCTATGCGAAGGACGGGTACAACAGCAAGGAGGTTATTGTCACAGGTTGGTTTCATATGTTATATGTTATTATATACAATCACGAGTATCTATAAACAAGCTAAGGTATTAACTTTGAAAAATAATTGATATAGGCTGTATAATCAAGAGTTTTACCTCATAACCATGCCATTACTAAGGAAAGCTATTTAGAATAAATCAAAAATATCCGTTGATTTAAATTTTCAATTGTTTTTTATTCTCGGTATTAAATATATTCAACTGTGGCATAATAAATGTGATTTGAAGGAAGGACCACGGTAGGAAATTGGTAGGCGAGATGTCTGTGATACTTACATCTGCGATCTGCTTCCCTCTCTGGAAAATGATAATGTCATTATTAACAAAGACTTAGGAATTGCCGATGCAAGGAATTCATGTACATGGTGTACAGGTCGTTCATTATATCCCCAGATTGGCTACTATGCTACTAAGCGTATCATGTGATATTTTCAACATATTATACTGGTAAACACAATGTTTAAAAGTGTAAAACACATGACCGAATTTTTTGTAGACCTATGGGGAAATATTAAATCTCTTGGGGTTAAGAGGGCTATGATCTATAGCCTGAAGAGCCCTTTTGTTGATGAACAAACTAATCGAAGTGAAGGGAATCTATGTATTAGTGGGGTCAAAAATTCGTTGTCCGTTATACTGTGACTGTGTGACTGTTTACGTAACGCGATAACTCGGAAAAGGTTCAACTGACCGTTTTCAATTTTCGCACAAACGTTTGTTTAATAGCTCACCGAAAAATTCCCATAACGTTTGAAGTAAATCCTTTGAACTTTTGTTTAGCGAAGTTATTTTGAAAAAATAAGAAAATTTCACTAAATTTGCATTGGCAGAATTGCGTTTATTAAACAATGGAATTGAAATGAAGATAATTTCATATAAAAAAACTAGGGATTGAATATGCTGCAAATATATTTTCCGTAAAAGGTACATCATTGGCTGGGTCTCCAACGATTCTTCAATTACTTTAAAAAAAGGTTCATGATTTTTGCTACTGGAAAATCCAAACTTTACATGCGAAACATTCTGAGGAAACGTTCTGCCAATGTCTTTTACGGAATATTTAACAAGAAACCCACCAGAGACTAGCAGCAGCTGAACAGGCCTACATCAGCTAACTAGAGCGGATCTGCGTTGTATCGGAATGTGGAAATTATTTTACGTTTTTCGCCCGTTTCGTATGTGTTTTGAGTCGAGTATATTTACGTACTTTTCGTGCGTTTTAACAGCCGTTGGAATAACAGTGGACTAATTTTAATGATCTTGCTGCTGAGGATAGGCGGTCATTCGCATGAAACGCATCCAGCATGGAGAAACAAAATTTGGCACCTTATGGCAATAACATTTACGTAGGTAAATTAATGTGGAAAATAGTTACAGGCGTCAAGGCTGTATATTAATTAACCTATTTTAATCACATATTGCCTTTAAAAACTCCTGACTTCAGACTAGATCGGACACTAAGACTCTATATTCAGACCTGAATAAGACTGATTTAGATACTACTTCCTGGTTTAAGGACTGATCAGGTCTGATGCATCCTGATTAATTCTAACTGAAACTGAGTCAAATCTGATCATATGTAAGCTGTCTTTTTCATTTGCGGAACATAATTGTTTTAAAAACTTTTCCCGTCCAATCATCTGCTGATGTAGGCTTATACAAATTTGTACATCCAGCGATTAAAAAAATCATGCACATACATTTATTTAGTCACCATAAAAAGAAATTATAATATTCTCAATTAACTGTGTTAAAACCTATAAATAATCGTAAAACGGTTCTGTAGAGGATTGGGAAAGGATAAATAGGCAAAGGTTGGAAGGCTTACATACTGTTAAATTCCCTTTAACAGCAAATGTTAGAACATTATCGATGAATATTTAATAATTTATAGTCAACATCTATACTACAAATATTAGCCTTTTTTAAATTATTCATAGTAACCAAGAGGGAATATCCATTAAAATGTTATTAATAGGAAAATATATTTACTATTGCATTATAACATATTTTGCAAGCATATTGTCTCCCTAGTGAAAATTGTAACATTTTCTCTAATGGAATTTTTTTCTCGTGGGACAAAGGTGTACTTTACTCACAAATAACTATTATTTGATTATATGTTATCAGGTGTAACTATACACATGTCATATTATTTACATTCAATATTTAATTATTTAGGCCTTTTACTCAGGAAATTTACCTAATGTATATTTGCCGGTACAAAAGATTTACTAGCAAAACACTTGAAAAGCACAAGCCCCAATGGAAAGCTGTTTAGAATCAATCAGAAAAATATTCATCAGTTCAAATTTCAATCGTTAGCTATTCGCTATTTTGATTGAATTTTACTATTTCTAATGAATGTGATTTTAATGAAGGGCTAAGGGAGGGAATTGGCTGGGGGAATTTCTCCCATACTTACGTTATCCTTCTGCATATCCTCCTTCTTTTCTTCTCCCTGAAAATATATAATGATAGTTAAACTTACGAAAACCCTATGCAAAGAATTATTTATTTAAATGGAGTACTACTCGTTGAATTAAGAGTTACTACCAGTAGTCAATTATATACACATACAAAAGAAAGTATTTTTAATCATATTGACTTAATGATTAAGTATTTTTAATCATATTGAAACATCTGTCTTCGGTTTCCTTTTGTTGGCTCGAAAGTTACCCATTGCCGTACTAGTCCGGCAAAATTTTTTGTCGTCCTAGTCCAATAAAACGGAAGTAAACAATCAACTGATTTGTAGCAAACCGACATTTAATGCTTGTTTATTGGTTACTTTTTAGAGAATTTCTCCTATAGGGAAGAAGCTATTACCCCTATAGCTAACTTTTCCTTTAGCTTAACTTTCCGTTTTGGGGCCCACACCAGCAAAAAACACTATTCGTTTAAAATTTATATATATATATATATACATATATATGTGTGTTTGTGTGTGTGTGTGTGTGTGTGTGTGTGTGTGTGTGTGTGTGTGTGTGTTTATGTGTGTGTGTCTGTGAGCACGATATTGCTTGCAAAAATGGTCCGATTGGAATGAAATTTGGCACCGACGTGTAAAGTAGTTATCATTCTGACGGTGATGAGTTCGAAAACCAGCCCGATAGGACCATCATAAGGGGGTTTGGAAGGGTCAACCCCCCAAAAAAGGGGGTTTTAAGGTTTTTACATAGAAAGATAAAAATAATACGATTTTTGTTTACACGACCGAGTTCAGCTAAAAAACTAAATATTTAGTATAAATAATTGCTCTAAGTCTATTGGTTACCGAGATATTGAAAGTGGTAAACATAGTACGTTGTCCCAATGTTAACCATATGCGAAAAAAGTAAAATTCTCTATCTTGCTTATAGCTCAACATATCTTAATGAAACTCAGTTTGTGGCTTCATTTAGATGATATCTAATGTTAATTAATCTAAAATCCTAGAAATTTCCACTTTTATGGCAACAAACCTGAATACTCATTCCCCATGTTATCCTTATAGAGCTTGCAAAAACACGTCAAATCTTAAAATTTTGGATAGAATTTTGTTCTTATGCTTTGAAATTAACTGAGTATACAGGTCTGCTGCAGCGGGGGTATTAAACGTATGTAGTGACAGCACTAGAAGCGGGGACAACCGAACCGTGCAGGCATTTTGGGTACTTTTGAAATCATCGAACCGCGCCGGTCATCGAAGAAGATTATAGTAGGTGCAATTAGCTTTAAAAAGGGGAAAACCTGGACATTAAAAAAAGTTTCTAACCTGCGCCAATTTGTTCAATACACTTCCCCCAATATGTAAACAAAAGTTACACTGATTTGAGCGTCGGGTTTGGGTGGGAGGGGGATTAATAGAGGGGACAATGTATATTTTTTACTTTTTAGCAAATAACTTGAAAACGGTGCGTTTTTTCTAAAATATTATACTTGGAAAAATAATCTAAATTAAATTTCGAACAAAATGATACCATATGTTACGATAGGTATCACAACATACGGTATCACAACATTGTATTGTTGGTTAAAACGAACAATATTTCCACTTACAAAAATTTGCCAAGACGAATTTTTAATGTTTTTTTTCCGAAACCTAATATAATTTTTGAAAACACACCGAATATGAGGGTTCAAGATTATAAGTAATTGAGAATATATTTACAATTTTTTTTTCAATATCCGTTGACTCGTTTATAACTCCTTGACGTTGATCGTCAGTAGATCTAGCAGAAATAATCACTAGAATTTCTTCAAAACATTGTTTTTGTTTACTTCTCTTTTGTTCAGTTAAATTATTTTACAAATATTGTTTAAATGTTCCGTTTTTAATTAATTACCTATATAAGCTTTTGGATCAAGACAATTAAAATTCATCTATAGATTCAATTCTGTAAGTATATATTCAACTGGAGTGCCACTTACAGTGTACAGGAATTAAAAGACGTATAAATATCGAAGTGACATTATTCTTATGTCCTTAAATAATGGCAGCGATTGATTTAAGTTCCAAATTTTAAACAAATATCCATAAGCCCAACGAAGTGGTAGTTTATAAGATACAAACCTAACAACAAGGAATCATAATTGGTAATCACTGTTCGTTGGTACATGCATGGAATGATAATATTAATCATATATATTTCAACTGCTTGTGAAATTCTATTCTGAGAAATATCATGCTTGACCATTATTATAAAGTTCTTGGATATAGCCTGAATCCACGAGTTTGTATGAAATGCCCCTTCCCCCTCCCACCAATACCTCGCCCAACGCTGAACCCAAGCATTTCCAGTGTCCTACTTGAAACATGCGCTGTAAAACCAACGTAAAATTGATTTTAATCACAAAGGAGTATTTACTAATTGATACTTAAGATACTTACCAGTCGCCGTTGTTCCTCAGTTTTAACGAACTCTGACTCCGACTGAAAACAAGTAATAACCACTTAGTGTACATGCATAAGACAATCGAAACTTCTGTAAAAAATTGACAGTATTTCTAATGATGATTATTGGAATACGTGTAACATTAAAACATTTTTATTATGAAAAGGACAATTTTACATCATTTACAATGAAACGCTCAGAAGGAGCTTTCTTTATCACTATAACAAAGAGCGTTCTTTAACCACCCTTACAATTAGAGTAGCTGATTCATGCCCTTAAAATGCCCTTGATCTTCTGTCCTTGGGCTGCACATGTGTACGTGTAAAATTTTTTTACAGTATGTATATATTTATATATAATATTTATTAATAAAAAAATAAATGTATTTATTTATTGAGCTGATTTTTGATGTTTTTATTTGGGTTAAGCCAGTTAACAGAGGAATTATCGGTCATTGTCCAGATTATCTATGCGAAGGACGGGTACAAAAGCAAGGAGGTCATTGTCACAGGTAGGTTACATATGTTATATGCTATTATATACAATTACGAGTATCTATAAACAATCTAAAGTATTAACTTTGAAAAATAATTGATATAGGATTTATAATCAAGGGTTTTACCTCATAACCATGCCATTACTAAGGAAAGCTATTTATAATAAATCAGAAATATCCGTTGATTTAAATTTTCAATTGTTTTTTATTCTCGGTATTAAATATATTCAACTGTGGCATAATAAATGTGATTTGAAGGAAGGACCACGGTAGGAAATTGGTAGGCGAGATGTCTGTGATACTTACATCTGCGATCTGCTTCCCTCTCTGAAAAATGATAATGTCATTATTAACAAAGACTTAGGAATAGCCGATGCAAGGAATTCATGTACATGGTGTACAGGTCGTTCATTATATCCCCAGATTGGCTACTATTTTACTAAGCGTATCATGTGATATTTTCAACATATTATACTGGTAAACACAATGTTTAAACGTGTAAAACACATGACCGAATTTTGTGTAGACCTATGGCGAAATATTAAAACTAGTGGGGTTAATAGGGCTAAGATCTTTAGCCTTTTGTTGATGAACAATCTAAACGAAGTGAAGGGAATCTTAGTATTAGTGGGGTCAAAATTCGTTGTCCGTTATACTGTGACTGTGTGACTGTTTACGTAACGCGATAACTCGGAAAAGGTTCAACTGACCGTTTTCAATTTTCGCACAAACGTTTGTTTAATAGCTCACCGAAAAATTCCTATAACGTTTGAAGTAAATCCTTTGAACTTTTGTTTAGCGAAGTTATTTTGAAAAAATAAGAAAATTTCACTAAATTTGCATTGGCAGAATTGCGTTTATTAAACAATGGAATTGAAATGAAGATAATTTAATATAAAAAAACTAGGGATTGAATATGCTGCAAATATATTTTCCGTAAAAGGTACATCATTGGCTGGGTCTCCAACGATTCTTCAATTACTTTAAAAAAAGGTTCATGATTTTTGCTACTGGAAAATCCAAACTTTACATGCGAAACATTCTGAGGAAACGTTCTGCCAATGTCTTTTACGGAATATTTAACAAGAAACCCACCAGAGACTAGCAGCAGCTAAACAGGCCTACATCAGCTAACTAGAGCGGATCTGCGTTGTATCGGAATGTGGAAATTATTTTACGTTTTTCGCCCGTTTCTTATGGTTTTGAGTCGAGTATGTTTACGTACTTTTCGTGCGTTTTAACAGCCGTTGGAATAACAGTGGACTAATTTTAATGATCTTGCTGCTGAGGATAGGCGGTCATTCGCCTGAAACGCATCCAACATGGAGAAACAAAATGTTGGCACCTTATGGCAATAAAATTTACGTAGGTAAATTAATGTGATAAATAGTTACAGGTGTCGAGGCTGTATTAACCTATTTTAATCCCATATTGCCTTTAAAAACTCCTGACTTTAGACCAGAACGGACACTAAGACTCTGTATTCAGACCTGAATCAGACTGATTTAGATACTACTTCCTGGCCTCAGGACTGATCAGGCCTGATGCATCCTGATAAATTCTAGCTGAAACTGAGTCAAATCTGATCATATTTAAGATGTCGTTTTCATTTGCGGAACATAATTGTTTTAAAACTTTTTTTCCGTCCATTCATCTGCACATGTAGGCTTATACAAATTTTACATCCAGTGATTAAAAAAAATTATGCACATACATTTATTTAGTCACTATAAAAAGAAATAATAATATTCTCAATTAACTGTGTTACAGCCTTTAAATAATCATAAAATGGTTCTGTAGAGGATTGGGAAAGGTTAAGGAGGCAAAGTTTGTAAGGCTTACATATAGTTAAATTCCCTTTAACAGCAAATGTTAGAACATTATTGATGAATATTTAATAATTTACAGTCAACATCTATACTACAAATATTAGCCATTTTTAAATTCATAGTAACCAAGAGGGAATATCCATTGAAATGTTATTAATAGGAAAGTATATTTACTATTGCATTATAACATAAATTGCAAGCATATTGTCTCCCTAGTGAAAATTGTAACATTTTCTCTGATGGATTTTTTTTCTCGTGGGACAAAGTTGTACTTTACTCACAAATAACTATTATTTGATTACATGTTATCAGGTGTAACTATACACATGTCATACTATTTACATTTAATATTTAATTATTTAGGCCTTTTACTCAGGAAATTTACCTAATGTATATTTGCCGGTACAAAAGATTTACAAGCAAAACCCTTGAAAAGCACAAGCCCCAATGGAAAGCTGTTTAGAATCAATAACAAATATTCATCAGTTCAAATTTCAATCGTTAGCTATTCGCAATTTTAATTGAATTTTACTATTTCTAATAAATGTGATTTTAATGAAGGGCTAAGGGAGGGAATTGGTTGGGGGAATTTCTCCCATACTTACGTTATCCTTTTGCATATCCTCCTTCTTTTCTTCTCCCTGAAAATGAAAAATGATAGTAAAATTTACGAAAACCCTATGCAAAGAATTATTTTTTTAAATGGAGTCCTACTCTTTGAATTAAAAGTTACCACCAGTAGTCAATTTTATGAACATACATAAGAAAGTATTTTTAATCATATTGATTTAGAAACATCTGTGTTCTGTTTCCTTTTGTTGGTTCGAAAGTTACCTATTGTCGTACTAGTCCGGCAAAACTCTTTGTCGTCCTCGTCCAACAAAACGGAAGTAAACAATCAACTGATTTGTAGCAAACCGACATTTTATGCTTGTTTATTGGTTACTTTTTAGCGAATTTCCCCTATAGGGAAGAAGCTATTACCGTAGGTCTCATGGTAAGACCTATCCCGAGACCATGATAACTTTTCGTTTTGGGGCCCACAACCAAAAAACACTATTCGTTTAAATATATATATATATATATATATATGTGTGTGTGTGTGTGTGTGTGTGTGTGTGTGTTTGGGCCACATTAGCTGTGGGGACATGGACATGCATACGACCAGACTGTGTGGACCTAATCGCTTATGGGGACATCACACACGTCCCCACAAATTTTACATGAAATGCATAAACTGAGAGGACGTCATGATGACTAACTAGTGGCGCATCCTGTGGAATTTTCGGGAAACTATACGATTCTTCTGATTTGACAGAGGAAGGGAAATTGCTGTTGGCTGCTACAGCAATGGGACTAGACTAGATCGTTTTACTGTTCGCCCGATCTCCTGTCAGTTATCACAACTATACACAATATTTGAACAATCAATTTATGTTTCATTCAGTTTATTTGGTTTTAACACATAATAAATAAATCCTAATTTATGAATTAGAAAATAGCTATTGATCAGTATATGTATCTAATTAGAAATTAAAAATTATCAATGAAATTTATTGTTTGATCAAAAATAAAAACATATCTTTGGATAAAATTGGTCAAAATTAAATTTTATCTTAATAGGTAAAACTGAAATCTATTTAAATGTATTTGAATATTAATTTTTTATGATAAAACCTATGCCCAAGACCATTACAACTATTTATTCCTTATCTAATTTATTTATGAAAATTCGCTCACTTAAAAATTACCAATTAAAGTTATTGTTTGGATAATACCCCCGTTGCAGCAGACCTGCATACTCAGCGAATTTCAAATGCAAAACAACATATTTCAATCAAACATAGCAAGATTTGACATGTTTTGGTAAGCTCCATAAGAATAACATGGGGAATGAGTATGCAGGTTTGCTGCTACGGGTATATTAAAACTGGGTGGTTTTAATTCAATATTTAGTAGATCTGAACTAGAAGAAGCTATTGACCAGGTTTTAACAAGATATGTTGAGTCTAGGGAAGGAAAATTCCATCTAAATTTTTACTCCTTCCATCTAAACATTGGGAAGGTAAAACCTATCGGTCAGAAACTCTATCATGTTATATATAATTTCAAAGGGCACAATGAAAGGAGATGAATGGTGAAAACTAGAGGTCTGTACGTTGATAATAAGAAAAGTTACAGCAAATCAAAATTTAAGTTTTACAAAAACTGTTGCAGGTTTTCTTAGGAGACCTCTAGTTTTCACCATTCACCTCTTTTTATTATGCCCTTTAAAATGATATTAGATAACATGATAGGGTTTCCGTCGAAGAGGTTTTACCTCACACTTTTTAGATGGAGGGAGTAAAAATTTAGAAGGACAAAAAACTCTCTTCCCTAGATTTGTAATGATTCCCTGAAGTAAAATATTATTTAAAATAATGGAACATGTCAATATGGAGCACAGGGAGTGGATCTTTTGAAACGTTTGGTTTTTATGAAGTAATAATAAATTTACAGTTTCCCCTCATTACCTCAATAACAGTCCATGTTAGATAGGTAACATATGGTATCATTTTGTTCGAAATTTAATTTAGATTATTTTTGCGAAGTTTGATACCTAGCAAAAACTCACCGTTTTTGAGGTATTTGCCAAAAAGTAAAAAAAAATACATTTTCCCTCCTACTAACCCCCCTCCCACCCAAACCCAACGCTTAAATTAGTTTAACTTTTGTTTACATTTTTGGGAAAGTGTATTGAACAATTGGCACTGGCTAGAAATCTTTTTTTATGTCCAGGTTTAGATCTAATTGCAATGTACTATTAGGAAGGGTCGCCTCGCCACCCGGTCAGGTACACGCTACGGGTCAGGGGAAAAGGGAATTATTTTTTTCCATGCTTCCTGTTTGTAACTGTCTTATAACTACCACAAATACCAGGAATTACTGGTTGATAATCTATCACTTCGTTGACCTTTAAACAATTATTAACGTTTTGAACGCGTCGTTTGTGTTTAAACTTGGGAACTCGCAAAGCAAGTTTAAAATAAAAACGAACAATATTTCCACTTACAGAAATTTGCCAAGACGAATTTTTAATGTTTTTTCTGAAACCTAATATAATTTTTGAAAACAAACCGAATATGAGGGTCCAAGATTGTATAATATTTGTGTATAATTATGTATTCAAATAATTTCAAACAATTTTTCTTTAATTTCCGCTTACTCTTTTATAACTCCTTGACGTTGGTCGTCAGTAGATCTAGCAAAAATAATCACTAGAATTTCTTCAAAACGTTGTTTTTGTTTACTTCTCTTTTGTTCAGTTAAATTATTTTACAATTATTGCTTGAATGTTTCGTTTTTAATTAATTACCTATACTGTATAAGCCTTTCGAACTAACAAGACAATTAAAATTCATCTATAAATTCAGTTCTGTAAGTATATTCAACTGGAGTGCCACTTACAGTGTACAGAAATTAAAAGACGTATAAATATCAAAGCGACATTATTCTTATGCCCTTAAATAATGGCAGCGATTGATTTAAGTTCCAAATTTTAAACAAATACCTACAGATCAATACAAACAGAGGCCCTGAATTCAATTATGAATAAGACTGATTCAGATATATAACTCTTGACTTCAGACAAGATCACACACTGAGAATCTGAAGTGAGACCTGAATCAGGCTGATTTAGACACTACTTTCTAACTTCAGGACTGATTAGATCTGATACATCCTGATAAATCCTGACTGAAACTTAGTCAATCTGATAATATATAAACTGACTTTTTTATGTAGGGAGCATATTGGAATACCTTTAGTTTTCCGTCCTTTCATCTGCATATGTAGGCTTACAAAATTTTTTAAATGCATTGATTAATTAAAACAATCATGCAGTGACTAAAGAAATTATAAATTTCTCACTTAATTGTGTTAAAACTATAATAAACTTATAAATAATTGTAAAGCGGCCCTGTAGAGGTTTAAGAAAGATAAGAGTGGCGAAGTAATTAAGGCTTACCTACAGTTAAAATCACTTTGACATCGAAAGTTAGAACTATATCAATAAATATTTAATAATTTATAGTCAACCTTTACAACTTCAAATATTATTTTTTTTTAATTCATCGTAACCAAGAGGGTGTATCCATTCGTTACTTAATGTAAAATCTTTTGATGCACTTAATTTGAGAATTTTAATGAGGATGTTAAAATGCGAAGCTAAACAAGGATAATTTTCAATATGTCAACAGAAAAACTTCCCAGACACTTACATCATTACGGTCTTCCTCTTCTTTTTTAAAATAATTGTAATTATAAACAAATATAATACATATAGCGGCCTTAAGATATGTAGTTGCATAGTTGCAAGTATTAATTATAAAGTGGAAACTAAATTCTTAAATTCTTAAATCTATTTCATTTGTTTATACTTAAGTGAACAAATTTTTAGTTACTTACATGTTTCTAAGACTTAATTGTAAGAGCACTCTACATTGCCAAACATATTGTGATGTTTGTTAAGATACTCTCTTAAAACTACTTCGGTAAAATAAACAGTGTGCTGAAAACCCCATTTATAGAACAAGGTAAATTTGTGTGAAAAAGTATTTCATAAATTAGCAAATAAACATTGGTTTTAAAATCTATAGTTTTCTTTTAATCGGTCTAATATATGGGCTTTTTGTAAATGTTTACATGTAGTAACTGTACAAATTTAATGTAACTGACTTTTTGACTAATAAACGTATTACGTAATTATTTACAAATGTTTTATAACGATTATTTAATTTACTTAGCAAACATTTTATTTGAAAAGTAAAATTTTACTGGATTCAGAGGTTTGAATGAGCTATAGAGATTAGGGACGAAATTATTTGACACTATCGAAAGTGAAATTCTTTTAAAGGAGTGGGTAAGAACATTAACTTTGAATACTTACTGGTTTATAGCCAAAGCTAGACCTACTGAATATTTATATTTACTTGAAAATATTAAGCTTGATCAGTATGAAGAAAAAATTAATTTTAATTTTTAATTTAATAATGGTTTGGCATTGAAAAGTGTTGTTATTAGCAGGATAAGCAAGGTTAAAGAGGGATGAATCTTTGATAACGATTTTTTTTTCAGATACTTACATGCTTTGGAGTCACCTCTTCATTCTGTAAATGAAAATACTGTTACTTACAATTATAATACAATCAACGTCTTAAAAAAATGCGTCTAAATCATGTATTGAAACAATAAAACATAATACAATCGTTAAAATTATTTATTTATTTTCAGTGGTTAATACATAAGGTTGAACTATCAAGAATGATCTGAGAGGAAAATTTAGAACAGCTAGCAAGTTTATAGCAGGTCTATAAACACGTCATAGCATTTACCTTGAATAATCCATAACATAGGCCTTACCTATAACAGTTTTACCCACTATACCTACTTGGCACTAAAAATACAAGAAGGCCAGGCAAAGCTAATTAGAATCAAACACAAATATCTATTAACTGAAATTTCCAATCGTTTACTACTTACGATATTGACAAATTTAACTATTCCTCACGAATGGGATTTTAATGAGGAAATAATACACGAAGCCAGTGGCGAAACTTCTCTGATACTTACTGCATTCACCTTCATCTGTTTCTCCACCTTCTTTTCTTCTTTCTGTAAATGATAATGTTATTATTAACAAATACTTACGAATACCCTATGCAAATAATAAATTGAAATTACTCCTTGAATTAAAAATTACAAGTTATAAATGGAATGACAGTGAAATCGGCTTGTATTGTTTCTCCTCTGTTTCAATGATCATAGTTGCTGCACAAAAGAAATAACCTGTGTGCAGACTATTGCGAATAATCTATGAATGGATACATCCTTTTTTAAGTGTTAGAAGTCGGCACTTTAATAAACAAAGAATAAGTGAAACACCCCAAGAGCGTGATTACATTAATATTCTGTCGTGATTTTTTTAAATTGCAGCGTAACATATGTCTATGAATGGTTTACGAAAACTGATGCAAAAGAAAATATTGAGCATAGGAATTACAAATGTTTAATGCGTTCCCGGGTATAGCCTAAATCCATGAACTTGTATTGAACCTGCTCCTCTGGCTCGACGCTGGAACACCAGTTGTCTGAGCAAAGAAACTTTTACAAACGTAATTAAAGACCAGAGCATTGTGAATTTCACAAGTGCCGAAGATCTGGCAGCTTCGACGATGCGACTCATCGCGACCGCGTGTGAGCAGTCGATGTCCGGAGTTTCCCGTCGCCACAGGAAGAAGCCGGTTTACTGGTGGACGCCTGAAATCGCGGAACTCCGGAGGAGATGCCTCCGGAGTGCTTTGAGCTGCGCAGCGAGCCAGGAACCGCCCTGATGCAAATGCCAGATCGGCTGAGCACAGAGCGGCCGGCCGAGAGCTCCGCGGTGCCATCAACCGGAGTAAAGTTAGTTGCTGGAAGCAGCTGTGTTAGGATATCGACAACGACCTCTGGGGGATGGGCTACAAGCTTGTAAGCCAGAAGCTAGGGGCTCGCTCACCACCTGCGGTCATGGAACCACAAGCCATGGCTGCCGTCGTCGATACACTGTTTCCCAGCCACCCAGTTCGGCCAGTCAGGGAATTCGAAGAGGTGCCGAAGACCAGTCCCAGTTTTCCTTCCCAGTTTGCGTGTCTGGGGGAGTTGGTGTCTGGGGGGGGGGGTTGGTGTCTGGGGGGAGTTTGCCTTCCCAGTTTTCCGGGACGAAGAACTCACCGCCGCCGTCCGATCACTACGACCCAGAAGAGCGCCCGGTCCCGATGGCATTCCGGCAGAGGTGCTCAAGCTCGCTGCGGAGATGAATCCAAGGCTTCTGCTCGATATGTTCAACAAATGTCTGGGGGAAGGCGTTTTCTTTTCTTCGTGGAAGGTAGCCCGCCTTGTTCTTATCCCCAAGGCGAAGAGTACACCGGAGACCCCTTCTTCTTTCCGACCCCTGTGTATGCTCGACACGGTCGGGAAGGTGCTGGAAAAGCTCTTGCACGTCAGGCTGAAAGAGGCCATCGTCTCTGCAGGGGACTTGTCCCCGCAGTAGTACGGCTTCACATCCGGTCGCTCCACCATCGACGCTATCCAGGAGGTAGTTGAGGCAGTGCGGAGGGCGGAGGACCACAACCACTGGTCGCGCCGCGTGGTGCTTCTCGCCACGCTCGACGTGAAGAACGCTTTCAACTCCGCCAGGTGGAGCGATATGCTGTGGGAGCTTGAGCATACGTTCCAAGTTCCCTCCTACCTCCTGCGTATAATCAAGGCCTATTTGTCAGACCGCGTTTTGTTGTACGACACGACCGAAGGTCAGCGGCGCATTCCCACCACTTCCGGGGCTGCGCAGGGTCCATTCTCGGCCCAGATCTCTTGAACGTGTCTTACGACAGCTTGTTGAGGCTAGACATGCCCGATGAGACCCGCCTCGTTGGCTATGTTGACTACGTCGCTGCCTTGATCGCTGCGAGGAACGTCGAACAGGCAACACTGAGGCTCAGCGTAGTAATGGCCAAGGTCAACGGGTGGATGCGAGATCACGGCTTGACCCTGGCTTTCAGTAGGACGGAAATCGTCGTCCTCACCAAAAAGAGGATAAACACCGTGTTTCCGGTAGAGATAGGTGACGTCACACTAGAGACTAAGCCTGCTGCAAAGTACCTGGGAGTCATGGTCGACAGCAGGTTGACTTTCGGCGAGCAGATCCAGCGCGCCGCCGACAAAGCCGCTAAGGGTGTCGCTGCCCTTGGTAGGCTTATGCCCAATGTCGGCGGTCCTCGCTCCTGCAAGCGCCGCCTGCTCATGACTGCCGTCCAGTCAGTTTTGCTGTACGGGGCGGAGGTATGGGCTCACGCACTCGAGAAGCGAGTCTTCCGAGACCGGCTTGCCCGAGTCCAGCGCCGAGGAGCTCTGCGGGTCGCTTCGGCCTACCGCACAATCTCCGAGCCTGCTGTGATGGCGATCGTGGGAGTCATCCCCGTCCTCTTCCTCGCGAGGGAGAGGCAGGCGATTTACCGGAGGAGGCCTGAAGCGGGCTGAGAAACAGCTGCCAGGGAAGAGCGCGATCGCAGCTTCGACTCCTGGCAGCGCGACTGGGAAGCCGAGCCGAGGGGACGTTGGACCTTCCAGATCATACCTTCCGTCCGACCATGGGTGGAACGGCAACACGGCGAGGTCGATTACTACGTGACCCAGTTTCTTTCTGGGCACGGGTACTTCCGAGCCTATCTGCACCGGATGGGCAAAGTCGCCAGCCCGGACTGTCTGTATTGCCCCGGCATCCCAGACACGTCCGAACACACCTTCTTTCCAGTGCGTTGGCACGTCCGCCGAGCCTCGCTTTCATCTGAGATCGGCGTGGTCGTCAGCCCAAACAACATCGTCGGAGCTATGCTCCAGGGGGAGGGCAACTGGAACTGTGTCCAGCACTACGTCCAGGCCATTCTTCGGGCGAAAAAGGTCGACCTCGATCGGCCTTAATCCTCAGCTTTCCCCACGGAGGTTGCCCTAGTGGCGTTATATCAAAGGCCTAGCCCGAAGTAATGTGTAAAACAGTTCCAGGCTAGTGTCCTCGGTGCCGACGGGGGTGGTTAAGTCGGGTAGTTCACGGGACATCGAGCTCGTGGGAGTCCGACACTACTCAGGGGACAATGAGCCCCTCAGTGTGCTTAAATGCATTCCACCTCCTACCCACAAAAAAAAACTACTTACGATATTGTCAAATTTAACTATTCCTCACGAATGGGATTTTAATAAGGGAATAATACAGGAAGCCAGTAGGCGAAACTTCTCTGATACTTACTGCATTCACCTTCATCTGTTTCTCCTTCTTCTTTTCTTCTTTCTGTAAATGATAATGTTATTATTAAAAAATACTTACGAATACCCTATGCAAATAATGAATTGAAATTGCTCCTTGAATTAAAAATTACAAGTTATAAATGTAATGGCAGTGAAATCGGCTTGTATTGTTTCTCGTCTGTTTCAATGATCATATTTGCTGCACATATGAAATAATCTGTGTGCAGACTATTGCGAATAATCTTTGAATGGTCACATCCTTTTTTAAGTGTTAGAAGTCGGCACTTTAATAAACAAAGAATAAGTGAAACACCCCAAGAGCGTGATTACATTAATATTTTGTAGTGATTATTTTTTTAATTGCAGCGTAACATATGTCTATGAATGGTTTACGAAATCTGCTGCAGAAGAAAATATTGAGCATAGGAATTACAAATGTTGAATGCGTTCCTGGATATAGCCTGAATCCACGAGCTTGTATTGAAACTCCCTCCCCTCCCCTAAATACCTTGCCCAATATATACACGAATAATACACGAAGCCAGTAGGCGAAACGTCTCTGATACTTACTGCATTCACCTTCATCTGTTTATCCTCCTTCTTTTCTTCTTTCTGTAAATGATAATTTTATTATTAACAAATACTTACGAATACCCTATGCAAATAATAAATTGAAATTACTCCTTGAATTAAAAATTAAAAGTTATAAATGGAATGACAGTGAAATCGGCTTGTATTGTTTCTCGTCTGTTTCGTCTGTTTACATTAATACTCTGTAGTGATTATTTTAAATTGCAGCGTATCATATGTCTATGAATGGTTTAATAAAACTGATGCAGAAGAAAATATTGAGCATAGGAATTACAAATGTTTAATGCGTTCCTGGGTATAGCCTAAATCCATGAACTTGTATTGAACCTGCTCCTCTGGCTCGACGCTGGAACACCAGTTGACTGAGCAAAGAAACTTTTACAAACGTAATTAAAGACCAGAGCATTGTGAATTTCACAAGTGCCGAAGATCTGGCAGCTTCGACGATGCGACTCATCTCGACCGCGTGTGAGCAGTCGATGCCCGGAATTTCCCGCCGCCACAGGAAGAAGCAGGTTTACTGGTGGACGCCTGAAATCGCGGAACTCTGGAGGAGATGCCTTGGTCTCTGAGCTGCGCAGCGAGCCAGGAACCGCCCTGATGCAAATGCCAGATCGGCTGAGCACAGAGCGGCCCGCCGAGAGCTCCGCGGTGCCATCAACCGGAGTAAAGTTAGGTGCTGGAAGCAGCTGTGTCAGGATATCGACAACGATCTCTGGGGGACGGGCTACAAACTTGTAACCCAGAAGCTAGGGGCTCGCTCACCACCTGCGGTCATGGAACCACAAGCCATGGCTGCCGTCGTCGATACACTGTTTCCCAGCCACCCAGTTCGGCCAGTCAGGGAATTCGAAGAGCTAGGCGCCTTCCCAGTTTTCCGGGAAGAAGAACTCACCGTCGCCGTCCGATAACTACGACCCAGAAGAGCACCCGGTCCCGATGGCATTCCGGCAGAGGTACTCAAGCTCGCTGCGGAGGTGAATCCAAGGCTTCTGCTCGATATGTTCAACAAATGTCTGGCGGAAGGCGTTTCTTTTCTTCGTGGAAGGTAGCCCGCCTTGTTCTTATCCCCAAGGCGAAGAGTACACCGGAGACCCCTTCTTCTTTCCGACCCCTGTGTATGCTCGACACGGTCGGGAAGGTGCTGGAAAAGCTCTTGCACGTCAGGCTGAAAGAGGCCATCGTCTCTGCAGGGGACTTGTCCCCGCAGCAGTACGGCTTCACATCCGGTCGCTCCACCATCGACGCTATCCAGGAAGTAGTTGAGGCAGTGCGGAGGGCTGATGACCACAACCACTGGTCGCGCCGCGTGGTGCTTCTCGCCACGCTCGACGTGAAGAACGCTTTCAACTCCGCCGGGTGGAGCGATATGCTGTGGGCGCTTGAGCATACGTTCCAAGTTCCCTCCTACCTCCTGCGTATAATCAAGGCGTATTTGTCAGACCGCGTTCTGTTGTACGACACGACCGAAGGTCAGCGGCGCATTCCCACCACTTCCGGGGCTGCGCAGGGTCCATTCTCGGCCCAGATCTCTTAAACGTATCTTACGGCAGCTTGTTGAGGCTAGACATGCCCGATGAGACCCGCCTCGTTGGCTATGCTGCTGACGTCGCTGCCTTGATCGCTGCGAGGAACGTCGAGCAGGCAAAACTGAGGCTCAGCGTAGTAATGGCCAAGGTCAACGGGTGGATGCGAGATCACGGCTTGACCCTGGCTTTCAGTAGGACGGAAATCGTCGTCCTCACCAAAAAGAGGATAAACACCGTGTTTCCGGTGCAGATAGGTGACGTCACACTCGAGACTAAGCCTGCTGCAAAGTACCTGGGAGTCATGGTCGACAGCAGGTTGACTTTTGGCGAGGAGATCCAGCGCGCCGCCGACAAAGCCGCTAAGGGTGTCGCTGCCCTTGGTAGGCTTATGCCCAATGTCGGCGGTCCTCGCTCCTGCAGGCGCCGCCTGCTCATGACTGCCTTCCAGTCAGTCTTGCTGTACGGGGCGGAGGTATGGGCTCATGCACTCAACAAGCGAGTCTTCCGAGACCGGCTTGCCCGAGTCCAGCGCCGAGGAGCTCTGCGGGTCGCTTCGGCCTACCGCTCAATCTCCGAGCCTGCTGTGATGGCGATCGTGGGAGTCATTCCCGTCCTCTTCCTCGCGAGGGAGAAGCAGGCGATTTACCGGAGGAGGCCTGAAGCGGGCCGAGAAACAGCTGCCAGGGAAGAGCGCGATCGCAGCTTCGACTCCTGGTAGCGCGACTGGGAAGCCGAGCCGAGGGGACGTTGGACCTTCCAGCTTATACCTTCCGTCCGACCACGGGTGGAACGGCAGCACGGCGAGGTCGATTACTACGTGCCCCAGTTTCTTTCTGGGCACGGGTACTTCCGATTCTATCTGCACCGGGTGGGCAAAGTCGCCAGCCGGGACTGTCTGTATTGCCCCGGCATCCAAGACACGTCCGAACTCACCTTCTTTCAGTGCGTTGGCACGTCCGCCGAGCCTCGCTTTCATCTGAGATCGGCATGGTCGTCAGCCCAAACAACATCGTCGGAGCTATGCTCCAGGGAGAGGGCAACTGGAACTGTGTCCAGCACTACGTCCAGGCCATTCTTCGGGCGAAAAAGGTCGACCTCGATCGGCCTTAATCCTCAGCTTTCCCCACGGAGGTTGCCCTAGTGGCGGTATATCAAAGGCCTAGCCCGAAGTAATGTGTAAAACAGTTCCAGGCTAAAACGGCGAAATAGGCGAAACTTCTCTGATACTTACTGCATTCACCTTCATCTGTTTCTCCTCCTTCTTTTCTTCTTTCTGTAAATGATAATGTTATTATTAAAATATACTTACGAATACCCTATGCAAATAATGAATTGAAATTGCTCCTTGAATTAAAAATTACAAGTTATAAATGTAATGGCAGTGAAATCGGCTTGTATTGTTTCTCGTCTGTTTCAATGATCATATTTGCTGCACATATGAATTAATCTGTGTGCAGACTATTGCGAATAATCTTTGAATGGTTACATCCTATTTTAAGTGTTAGAAGTCGGCACTTTAATAAACAAAGAATAAGTGAAACACCCCAAGAGCGTGATTACATTAATATTTTGTAGTGATATTTTTTTTAAATTGCAGCGTAACATATGTCTATGAATGGTTTACGAAAACTGCTGCAGAAGAAAATATTGAGCATAGGAATTACAAATGTTGAATGCGTTCCTGGATATAGCCTGAATCCACGAGCTTGTATTGTAACTCCCTCCCCTCCCCTAAATACTTTGCCCAATGCTAAACCCAAAAAGTGTCAGTGTCCTACTTGAACTAACCGCTCTGAAACCAACGGACGTAAAATTTGTATTCATTAAAAAAGTGTTCTTAATAATTAAAAATTATGTACTGACTTGTTGCCGTTGTTGCTAAGCTTTAACAAACTCCGGACCCGACTGAAAAAAATAATATTCACATAGTGTCATTGGCTGAGACAATGATAATTTCAGTATTTGAAAATAAATAGTTGACTGAATTTATAATGACAATGATTGGGTTAGTGTATCTAAATAATTTTTTTAGCAATCAAACAATCTTATGACGTTCCTTACATTATTATAAAAAATACCCCCGTTGCAGCAGACCTGCATACTCAGCGAATTTCAAATGCAAAACAACATATTTTAATCCAACATAGCGAGATTTGACATGTTTTTGTAAGCTCCATAAGAATAACATGGGGAATGAGTATGCTGGTTTGCTGCTACAGATATGCTTAAACTGGTTGGTTTTAATTCAATATTTAGTAGATCTGAACTAGAAGAAGCCATTTACCAAATATTTCCCTTAAGGTTAACATTGAGACAACGCACTGTGTTTACCAATTTCAATATCTCGGTAACCAATGGACATAGAGCAGTAATTCAAAATAATAAATTGTTTGTTTTTTTTAGCTGAAATCAATGGTGCCAACAAAAATTTGATTAATTTCATTTTTTTATGTAAAAACCCCAAAAAACCCATTTTTGGGAGGGTTATTCCCCCTTTACCCCCCCTTCCGATGGTCCGATCGGGCTGGTTTACGAACTTGTCCAATCCATCACCACTTTACATGTCTGTACCAAATTTCATTAAGATCGGACCATATTTACGGCCGTTATCGTGCTCACAGACACACACACACACACACACACACACACACACACACACACACACACACACACACACACACACACATATATATATATATATATATATATACAGATGGATAGATAGATAGATATATAAATTCGAACGAATGGTGTTTTTTGCTTCTGGCGGCCCCAAAACGAAAAGTTATCATGGTCTCGGGCTTAGGTCTTACCATGAGACCTACGGTAATAGCTTCTTCCCTCTAGGGAAAATTCGCTAAAATGCTATATCTTCCTAATTACTTAACATATCTTGATAAAACCTGGTATGGCTTGAGCATGGCTTCTTCTAGTTCAGATCTACTAAATATTAATTAAAACCACCCAGTTAAAGCAAACCTGTTAAAGCACATACCTGTTAAAGCAAACCTGCATACCCATTCCTTATTTTATTCTTATGGAGCTGTTGTTAAATCTCACTATATTGGATTGAAATATATACTTTGCATTTGAAATTCGCTGAGTATGCATGTCTGCTGCAGCGGGGGTAATTTTAATCAAGGTTTAGAATTTTGGAAAGAGTTACCAGAACCAAGTTTTGCATCAAATAGATAACTGCTGGTACACGTCTTCGACCCCATTGCCATATTATGAAAAGTTGATTCTACAGTATTTTAAAAAGGTAATTTTATTAACTTTGAATTAATTAATTAGGCTTCAGTCAAAAGTCATAGCTACCACATTCTACCTGTACGTGGCAAAGTTACTTAGAATACACCACAAAAAATATTCATTAATTTGGTTTTCAATCTTTCTATACGCGGTATATTGTCAACTCCAAATATTTAATATTAAAATTAAAATTAATTAGGGATCAGTCAGAATATTAGTAGGCGTATTTTTACTTTCTCCCCCCTATACACAGTATATGGAGAAAGTATTGTTTTCGTCAACATTTTAGAATTTGAGTTGTTAGTGGATATATTCGTTTTAGTGCTCCCTGAATCCAAAAAAGTTGCTTTTGGCGTGGTGTGTGTGTGTGTGTGTGTGTGTGTGTGTGTGTGTGTGTGTGTGTGTGTGTGTGTGTGTGTGTGTGTGTGTGTGTGTGGATGTATGTGTGTGTGGATGTAAACGAAGCTAGATACGACACCAGTGGTCAGATCTTCATGAAATTTGGCATGTAGGTATAAAGCCGTGGTATCTCCAGGCGTATTTTTCATTTTTTTTGAATTTTTGATTTTTAAGGGTATTCACCCCATAAAAAATGACAACAATCCAAATGTCTCAAAAACGGCTCTAACGATTTTGATACTTATTTCATGGCTTTTAGTGCTTAAGATGACAAACAAAATGACACCACCCGCATGTCTGTAAAAATTCAGGTTCAGAAGTTATGGGGGTTTAAGTGTAAAAAAATTCATATTTTTCAAATTTCACAAAAACTGTAACTTTTAAAGAAAATATACTTGCAACCAATAAAATTGGCTTGAAAAACTAAACAATCTAGTATTATGAATCATTAGTCTACGTCAACTGGTTGCAAAGATAATTGATATTTTAGTTTGGCGTTAAACGCGCGCAGTACGTTGTCCGATGTTATTCTTATGGCAAATATTCAAAAATCGGTATCTCCGTTATTTACTAACCGATTTTAATATAATTTGGTATATATTTGTGTGATAATTAATTGTTAATTTGTTTTATTCCACAATATACGCTTTCTGGTTTTAAATGACTTGAAGGGAGAAAGTATGTGTCAGTTTCCTGATACCGTTTATTTATACTTACTTCTTTTATTTCCTTTTCCACTTCTTCCTGTAAAAAGATAACATCAGTATTATCAAATACCTTGTGATTAGCCTATGACAGAATGTAAGTAGATGGAGAACATCCACCAGAATGGATGAGAAATGTGAACTAAATTGATAAGAACCATCAAATAAAGTTTAGCTGTAAATAAAGTGATGGCTAAATTTGGAAAATATCCTTTATAAACGAATGTTTTTTTGTCCATGCGTCTAAATAAGGGTTTTAAGTTATTATTATACATAAATTATTTAGCATTACTTTCAAACAAATGCAGTTATGTATATCAAACTTGGAACATAAAAAAGACTAACCGGATCAAAACCCCCAGTGGGATCCTAACTGTCTTTTGCTAGTAAGGTACCAATACTGGGTACAGAAACGGAAGTTGTCACGATTGGAGGCAGTTTTGTAGCTGTCTTTCAGTGAACAACTTCAGTTCCCCAGCAGGGGAGAGTGAGCTCAATGGCAGAGTGGGCGGGGGTATAAGATCTGGTGACCAAGATGAGGGCCAATATGAGAGCCACCTGAACCCTTGAGGCCCTGTTCCAGCATCCATTGGACAAAAGGTATACCTTTGCCCACTCAGTCTAAGCTTGGCCGAACCTATTCCATCTACCTATTCCTTTTCCCTTTCCCTTCCCGTACATTAATCTACTAATGGCTGTGAGCCTAGGGTATAATAGAAGGGAAGTCTCCTTTCCTTTCCGGTAGCTGTACAAAAAGCCAAAATAATGGCTGAAGTACCCTCACAGGATTTTCCTGTGGGGTGGGGAAACCCAACTACCAAATCTGCCTATAAAAAAACCGGATCAAAAATCTGTGTGGAGTAGAATTTTCTACTTTCTTTAATTTCTTCCTAGTGATATTTTTAAAATGTTTATCACCCAAAACCTATAAACATTACAAATTGCTCCTTACATCCAACTTGTAGGTGCTAAGTTGATTTATGGAGTGCAATAACAACAGTGATTACTTTTCAAATAAAATTATCGAGAACAGTTTAGTTAAAAAGTGTAAACAACGCTAATAAATCGGAAAGGCTGAATTCTGTCAATCAGCGCTTAGTACTGTTTAGTAATTGTAACTATTTACTATTGCAGGAAAAAATACTCAAAGTGACTTTTCATCATACCATCGCGTTAAACTACTGTTTCAAATAATCTCAGCTGTGATAGAAACTAACCGTTACCAGGTGGGTTTTGTAATTTGTAATGTAAAAACTGGGAAAAGTACTAGAAATGTTAAGGAGTGTTTACAAACATACTAATATAAACATAGTTGATTCAAATATGTGTGAATCTACATTAAAAAGAGCAAATTATGTTTTGTTAGTAAACAACAGAAATGTAACCATTGTTAACACTTATATAGCCTCATATTTTTTCAACGTACTAACAAGTTTTAAAATATTAAATAAATGGTGGTATGATGAAAATATGATGGTACGTTCGTGACTCGTCCGAAAGTGCTACACCGGTGCTCGATAGAATTAAATTACTCGGCTTCGCCTCTTAATTGAAACAATATCTCGTACCGGTAACAGTCACTTTCCGGACTACTAACGAAATGTACTATTGCCAGCCAAGCCAAGAAAACGTTAATTAACGCACTGTTGAAAACATATTTTATCTGTTTAGTATGATTAAATGTTTTTCACTTGTTCACCTAAATCTTTCACTTCTTTAGTTTCGTATTTGTTGTAGTTTATGAAAATTTTTGTGATTTATGTTTTTACCTTAAAATAGGCTACATCAAATACGAAATTAAAGAAGTGAAAGATCGTTTTCTATATAGATTTTTATCTCTAGTGGCACGACTAAGAACCTAAAGGGAGGAATAAAATAACAAAGGGTAGCTTTGACCATAACCCCATCAAACAAATCGGTGTCCAGGATTTTTGAAGACAGTTGGACATTCGTCAGAACGTCATTTCAATTACGTCATCCTCTCTTCGACTATGCCAATCAGTATGAACGCTCTAAATCTATTACTTAAACGTTTATCAAAAATAGTATATTTATCATCTATTTCAAAAAATTAATTTTCTGAATATCGCAAATAATCTTTAGCCGTTTGTTGATAATGCACAACCTACAGTCTCATGGATGGGTGCACATGATTTCGAAGTCTTATAAGACCGTTTTTTGTTAGGTCAAGAACAAACTAAATAGTTGAGGACTTAGGGTGTGATTGCGTTTTTTCTGTGCCGTGTTTTTAAAACATAATTTCAAAGATATTTTTGGAAATTCACGGTTAACGATAGTTGGAGAAAATATTAAAAATAGGGTTATAAAAACTCGAATTCGTCACTGCATGGCTTAAATCCACGAGCAAAAGGGAAGCCCTCCCTGTACCTCACCCAATGCTCAATCCGGTGAGGCAGTTCTAGTAACCTACTTGAAAAACTCCCATTGATATCCGGTGTAACTGTTCCAGTGACCTACTTGAACCATTCCCATTGATGTCTGGTGTAGGAGTTACGTAACCTACTTGAAACATTCCCAATTGATATCCGGTATAGCAGTTCCAGTAACATACTTGAAATATTCTTATTGATGTCCGGTGTAGGAGTAACAGTTACCTACTTGAATCATTCCCATTTTGTCTGGCTAGGAGTGACAGTAACGTACTGGAAAAATTCCCATTAAAATCCGGGATTAATGGTTCCAGTAACCTACTTGAACCATCTGCTTTGAAAAAAACGTGTACAATTACTAATTAAAAATTACTTTACTTACTTGTTGCCGTTTTTTCATTTTGTTTATGAACTCCGTCTGAAAACGAGTAAAAATAAATAACTTTGAATATACAAGCCAGATAATATTTCTGCGTTTGAAAACGGGCAAATATTAATTTGAGTTGAAAAAAAGTTTTTATAATGGTAATAATTGTTATATCGCCTAAGCTACAAATTCAATAAAGTAAAAAGGATGATTGGCATATTTTCTCACCAATGAAACGCCATTTTTACATATCCTGCCTTATTAAATTAAAAATAAATCTTTAATAATCATAAAATTTATCATAAAGCATTATTTGCTCTAAATGATTCTATAAACCTTTACGTGTAAAATACCTTAACCATTAGAATAAATTACATTTTTATTTTTTCAGCGATTGATGCTATTTTTATTTCTTAAGCATTAAACTGCCATCCAACACTTCCACGAACATTACCAACTTTTTGTGGAATTCATTAATAGCTCATTCAAAATCTTAAAAGCTTCAATAGAAAGACTAAGAATGAGACCGGTTATAGCTAGGAAACAAATTAATAATAAATACCCCCGTTGCAGCAAACCTGCATACTCAGCGAATTTCAAATGCAAAACAACATATATTTCAATTCAACATAGCGAGATTTGACATGTTTTGGTAAGCTCCATAAGAATAACATGGGGAATGAGTATGCAGGTTTGCTGCTACAGGTATATTAAAACTGGCTGGTTTCAATTCAACATTTAGTAGATCTGAACTAGAAGAAGCTATTTACCAAGTTTTATCAAGATATGTTGACAAATAAGCGAGATATAGATTTTTACTTATTTCCCATAAGGTTAACATTGGGACAACGTACTGTGTTTACCACCTTCAATATCTCGGCAACCAATGGACACAGAGCAATGATTCAAATTACTAAATTGTTTGTTTTTTCGAGCTGAATTCAATGGTGCCAACGATAAAATGTATTTTTCTATGTAAAAAACTCAAAAAACACATTTTTGGGGGGGTTTATCCCTCTTTACCCCCCCTTCCAATGGTCCGATCGGGCTGGTTTACGAACTCGTCCGAATAATGACTACTTTACACGTCTGTGCCAAATTTCATTCCAATCGGACCATTTTTGCGAGCGCTATCGTGCTCACAGACACACACACACACACACACACACACACACACACACACACACACACACACACACACACATATATATATATATATATATATATATATATATAAAAGTTTGAACGAATAGTGTTTTTGGCTTCTGGGGGCCCCAAAACGAAAAGTTATAGTGGTCCCGGGCTTAGATCTTACCATGAGACCTACGGTAATAGCTTCTTCCCTATAGGGGAAATTCGCTAAAAATACTTAGAATAAATAACTATTTAAATTTAGCTCATAACTGAAAACAAACTTACAGCTTTAATCTGCAGCTCTTCTGCGGCTAGACCCTGCAAAAGCAATATTGAAAATATAAAGTAATGATTTATAATAAAAACACGTAATTAATTTCCTCCCTAATGACATATTTGCAGCCACTGCCACTTCATGATGAAAAATACAGCACACATTAGTAAATGAATTTCCTATATAAATTCTAGACCGATCCTGTTTCTAAAGTGAGTAAGATCCATAATGATATAAAACGGATGTCGTTGCTGTCGGTATAATGCTCCAGTTAAACACACATCTGAAGAAACTATTGGACTAACATAGTTCAAATAAGCTTGAAGCCGGCCAACATGTAACCTCTCGCGTCTCCACGGGCTACCTATCTATATATTATTTGTTTTAAAATCTTTCGTAACGTCGGTTTCCATTATTAACAGCCCAGTTTAGCTATGGGAAGAATGTTAAAACAACGAATAGTAATAGTACATAGCAATTACTTGTGATTATTTAGGACGTTTATATTTCTGATAAAAAATAATACATTTCGTCGTTTTCTATACATAAAAAGATTTTAAATTGTTTTCAAACAGAAAATAATGTTCTTTTCCCGTAATTTACAATATAATAATGCATTTATTTCAATGAAAATTTTCTTCTAGGAAATACTTAATCGATTGCCCAGAATCTAATTGAAAGACACCTATCAATTCAAATGCAAGAAGCCATAAGGCAAGAAGACATAATGGGGCAGAATTTGAAGAACATAAATAAAAAGTCACATAATTAACTCCTTCTAAAATTAATTAATTAAATAAATTAAATTATATGAGCTAAGTTGTAATTTGAAAACTATTTTGTATTATATTGTGAACAGTTGTAGATAAATAAATTGTAATGAACGAAAGTCAATGTCGCAAAGGTTATGTGTATATAATGTAATTGCGTTATAGAACGGGTTCAAATTATTTAAAAATACATATCAAAAAGAGCAATTAGTTTAACAACGCTTTTAAGCGTTGTACAAAGTTAATTTTGTAAAAACCAGAAAGACTTTAAGGGGACAGTGGGGCAGGTTGATACAAAAATTATTAAAATTCAACGGTCATGCGTACGTTCAAGAGGGTATTTACTGTTCCTGAACAAAGGCGCAGTGATGTGAATAGTTTCATGGCCCAGCTTCCGTTGGTTACTCAGGGACAAAATGTTTGTGATTTTTTTTTTCAAAATAGTAAATTTTTTAAGTCAAGATTTAGTGGAAATAAGTGGGCTAAGTCATAATTGGAATCAGTGAAATGCGGACTCATCGTATTCAGCAGTTTTTAATGAGTAAAATATATTTTTCAACTACTCAGGTAATATATGTAATAGGTTACATTAGTTTTTACAGCACACGATCATTGGTTGCACCCCTACTTGATTTTTATGCGAAATGGTTTGATCTTTGTGGACACTTGCCATCACAGATAGTTAAAAGAACACTGATCAAAAAGTTGTAAAACGTGTTTTTACAAATCAGTGATGGTCAAAGACCACAAAAATCAACACCAAATAAAACATAAACTCATAATTGCCAACAATGAATTTCAAACAAAGATTAAATAAATATTCTCTTGATTTTGCCAATGTACAAGCCAATCTTTCCAAAGTTAATAATTATTAATAAAATTTTTTTTTTATTAAGCTCTAAATTTTTCGACCCTTCAAAAATATCAATCGTTTTTACCACAGTATCAACTTGACCTGATGTGGGGTTAGTTGACACACTTTGAGTTTTTTACAAATAAAATTCTAAAAATTCATAAGATTAATTTTTACTGAAATAATACCAATAATATACGTGTAGGCAAAGGTTCAAGCTTTAAAAATATTATATTCATTATATTGGTGGTTATTTGTACCACCAATAGCTTTATAGAACAAAATCTTGAAACTGCCTCAACCAGCCCCACTCTCCCTACAGTTTTCAGTCGGTAATAAGTTGATTTTTGATTTTAATTAATTTAGAAAGGTGTCTCTTTTTTACTGTGAGAGAAGCCACTGGTAACTGCTAGCGATCAATATAAAAAGCCTCGCAAAATCCATTGCCTCGTGAGAGGTGTAGTTTTCAGGAACGAATCGGTGGAATGCTGTAAGTGCTTAAAAGTAAATAGGCTACTGGATCATTGGACTTGGCTTAAATGTAAAACACGTATGTTGGTTGCGTGTGTTGGTTTATGATTTATCGCAATTAATTTTAAGTCAATTAATTACCATACCATACCATACCATATTTGATAATTAATTATAAGACGATAAAACAAATATAACGCTGGTTTTCAGCTTCAATGTAACTTTTTCAACTCCTATCTCTTTACTTCTACTTTCCAAAGTATTACTGTTGATACCATGAGCATAAAACTTACCTCATCATGCTGTTTTGAGATCGCCTGTAAGAAAACAAACAATCATTAAACATTATTTATATTGTTTAAGAGGTTGGCGGCCCTTTTTTGACTTTGCATTTTGCCCCGTCCAGATTTACTATTGATCTGTGCGTGGTACGTTATCGAGCAAAACAAGAAGGGGCCGATTTAGTAAAATAGTTGACATTACTGTTAAAAGTTGCTGCTTGCGGTTATTTCTGATTATTTCTGTTATTACTTAACAATATTCAAGTTTTCATTAAAACTTTATTACCGAACATAATATTTAAAAAAAAACTTCCCCTTAAACATTATTTGGGACTACATTTTTGAACAATTGCAGACTCCTGCCAGAAAGAACAATAGGATTTGGTTCAAAATTAAGTTACTTTAAGTGTGGTTCCCCAGTAAAAAAATACTTCAGGGAAATTCAATAGTTCAAAGAAAAGTGAAGATAAACCCAACAGATAAATAAATTAACACATCTAAACTAAACTAATATAGGTTTAGCATTTTATAAAGTTAAAATAAACTAAACAGGTAATGATCAATCACTGATGAAATTTACCAAGTCATAAAGGTAAATTATAAGCTAAAACATAGAATATGTTTTATAGGATTAATTTAGCAATATTATAATAGAATATTAATAATGATGGTTTACAATAGTTTTGATGTGTTAACATGCAATTGTAATTGAAAGGTTATTCTTTAAGATGTGTAATTACATTATGGTTTATATTTATACTACCGATAAGGGCTAGTCTCAAATTCTAACTCCATAGCCATACGAAGGAAACATAATTTTTCCAGATATTTTTTATATATCCAAAACATATAAGGCTTAAACTCATAACGTGTTAAGTTTGAAAAATAGGCTCTCGAATTGCTTTTGTGATTCAGAGTACCCAGATGAGAGGATTTTTCCCACATTGGCAATTTATAGAGACCCAAAAAGGAGGTGGGGAACTGTGTGGGGATTTATAATTTTTGGGGAAATGTGGATTCTCCAGTTATTAGGAAGTAGACTGTTGTGCGGAGCTTGAAAAATGAAAACTTGAAACAGGGCTTGAAATCGTCGAATTTACGCTTCAGCTGACATTTACATTGGGACGTGCACAGTTAATCTGAATGTGTATATGTAGCATTAATTTGGTTTAGTTGATGCATTGTGCTGTTGTGGACGCTTTGGGCAATGTTTTTAGTTAGAACAGTATATGGAAGTGTAAAACGTACTGAATATTTTTATATTACCAAGGGCGACAAACGTAGGAAAATTTGTGGGAAAATCAGTAGAGAATTTATTTAAGTTCGTAGGTGGGGATTTGTATAGATGTTTTGTGTGTTTGTGCTGATTTAGTTTATTTTGATCTGAAGACACTGACTGGGGCACTACTGACTGGACCATTGTCTAACAAAATCGAAACTGTTAAAAATACATATGTATAGAAATGCAATGTTTGATCAGTTCTATTTTCTTAGTATTCGAATAATTTCCTTTTGTATTGATCGTATATTGTATTTTAATGTGCCGTTTTTCTATACTTCAGGGTGAGTCCCGCATTTACCCTTGTTATTAACAAGCCGCACAAAAACGATATGTGGACACGTTGGTGCCGCAAGGATACTTTAAAAAGTGATTTAAGCCGGCCATCAAACTGAAAGGAAGCAGCAATTGGAAGCTTTTGAATTTATGTAATTATAGGTTAGGCAGAGTAAAGGTGTTGCAGACAGTGGCTTTGCCGATGGTTATATTCATACCAAGCATTGTTTATGTATTAAGCTTGAAGTTTATATTGTGCTGATTAGAAGTGGTTTTCAAAACAGTCCTTATTAATTTATTTCTATAAAGTGTGCACAGTAAATTATGTCGGAAAATCTATATGGCCTAGTGGTGTCAAATGTTGAATGTGTCCCAGAGTACGGCCCGAATCACTGAGCTTGTAGGAAAAAGCCCGCCCCATCCCTTTCCCAACATAGAAACCGACGTAGCAGTATCAGCAACCTAATTAAAACATCCGCTCTTGAGACTTAGTAAGACCATCATTGATTGAAAAAACTACTGATAACGAAATACGATACTTACCGTCAAAGTACCTGAATGAGATATAACTAAGATATTTACCATGAGCCGTTCCTGAAAACAAATAAAACTTATGTAGTTTATATGCATGAGAAATATATTGGTTACCTCTAAAATTATAGAATTAGTTGAGTACAAAGTATGAACCAATGTCTTAAACAATAAAAGGCAGTATTGACGTCTCATACATTATTATGAAAAAGAAAATACTTTACAATGGTTCTACGTATGTTTTATGTTTATGTAAACTACGTTTAACATTTTAATAATTTAATACATTTTTCAGGTATTAGAATAAATTGGCCATTATTTTCATTCGTCTCTAAATCTCAATCATAATTATTAATAATTTCTGTAAAATTTATTATTAGCTCAATTAAATTTTTAAAAGCAGCAAAAGATGGACAAAGAAAGAAAACGGCATACCTAAGATAAGGAAATCAATGAGGTTTACTTACAGCTGTTTCATACAATTCTTCATCCGTCATATCCTGAAAAAATTGAAAATTTAAATTAATTGATATGAATTAAAATACTTACTTAAAGTTCTGTTTAGATAAATGTTAGCAGCCGTCGTCTCCCCATGGCTTAAAAACACACTCACTTAACAAGCAAGCATACTCAGCTCAAATGTTTCAGTAAGTTTGGCTAAGCCTCACATCATGTAAAATCACGTAAAACCTGTAAATCAGCATACAAAAATATTCTCTATAAGGAATAACATGGGAAGCGAATAAGCAGGTTTACTGCCACTCACATGTGAACATGGGAAATTGTAGGCTTTCATTTACTAGATGTAGAGTTAACCAAGTTCCATTTATATAAATATAGAAATAATAGTGAAACATAATTTTATATTTATTCAACACGATTGCGCAGCATTTCCGTCCCAAGAATCTAAATATTTGAGGATTTTAGGGTAGAATCAAGAATATCTCATTTAGAAAAACCCACACGCCAAACTTTATCAAATTTGAAAAATAAGCAGAGCACGTATTAAAAACAACAAAATAAGGTTTAAATGAGAAATAATTATGCAGTTTTTCTTCCACCGATATTCAAAAATAGGAGAACTTAATATAACAAGATCAATTAAAATATATTCGAAATAAATAATATATATATTTATTCCCAAAACTTTAGCAATGGGGTGACTTACTGCACTTACCACTCTTAATATCTCTGTAGCCAATGGACTTCGTACTTTGATTCAAAAAATTTAAATAAGTTTTCTACTCTGTTTGTAGTTCTGTACAACGGTGAAAGCAAAATTATATTTCATTAATTAGTCTATGTAAAATATTCTGAAACCCATTTTCCCCCCATTACTCATTTTCCAAGGTTTTTCCCTAATAGACTTTTCATATGGTACGATTACGTCTGGTTTCAGAAACCATCCGTTTCCCTCTACAAGTCTGAGCGAATGTAATTAAGATTGAGCCATCTTTGCGAGACGATATGCATATTGCATATTATATAATTGTTTTTAATCAATTTATTTATTTTAAATTTAATTTTAATTTGGCTGGAAAAATATATTTATATATACAGATATATCGCCCAGTAACTTCTTGGCAACTCTAGGGATCGATTTTCCCATGGTAGAAGCGTTAAAATGTTTTAAGGTAAACATTCCTTGAAAAAATTGTCTTTCCCATGCAAAATGTCACTAACTGATATATATATATATATATATATATATATATTTTAAATATACAGTTGCAAAGTTGCATTAATTATTTTTATTTAAAGATGTATTAAAAAAGTCTAAATTTTCGAATTTAATTTTTGATAATACTTACAGGGATTTCCTTAACGTATACAACTTCCCTTTGCTCTTCAGGGTTATTCTGTAAACAATCAAATTATCATTGACGAATATTTTTGGTTGTTAATAATTAATTGTTTTAACAATTCCATTTTAAAAGTCATTAGCTCTTAACATTTTTTAGATTACATTTGTTAGATAATGATTCACCATATGTAATATCTCCTTTTTCCATAGTCTTTGTTAACCTTTTAAAACTGTCCATTGGTTTTAGATGAAATGAATCTAGGACAATTAATTAAGATGCTGATGAAATTCCAACTCAAACGAGAAATGAATTGTTTTTTTGATTTACTTATTTCCTCCAAAGGCGCAAAGCCATTTCGAAGGAATGATAACAGTGAGAAAGTTAATTATGGCGAGACGCAGAAAGTTAATTATGGCGAGTGTCAATATAAATTGTCGGCCTTAGTCAGAAACAAGACTACAAGATCGCGCCACAATCATCCTTCACTCATCTGTCATTCATATTTGGCCTAAAATACCTACCTGGGTAGGTCGCCATTTCAAGAAAAGTATCTTAAGTATTACCTAATAATATTTATTGCTTACATCAACTCTTCCTAACCTTAATGCTTTTCAAAATTATGTTACATTTTACAAACATCTGTTAAATCAATATCAATATATTATATATATAAAAGGAGAGTTGTGTGTTGGTATATTTAGTGCTACAGCCAAAACTACACGTCTTAGACCCTTGATCTTGGTATCAAATTAAAGCTTGGAATCTCATGATGTGCACTATGATGGTTGGGTTTTGATATCGTATGGGGTTTAGGTACAGGATCGTCCGAAAGGGAACTATGTCAAGGATTCTTTGAGTACTTTAGGTTTTATTTGTTTATATCAATACATATAGTTTAATTTGAAATGGTTAGGTGGTTACAGTGGTTGCCAACAGAATGCAGCACTTGCAATTATTTTGTACAACAGGTGAATACTGTCTTATTTAGCAAATGTGTTATTGTTTATGTTTTCAATTATTTTGTAAATTTTTACTGTTAGGTTATTTTACTAAAAACATAAAGTGCACTAAAATTTAGAGATACATATTTTTTTGTTTTAAATTCAATGTTAAGACTAAAAATAAGACAGATTTCTCGAAAAAATGAAACAACGAAGAAAATGAAACAAATCTAAAGGTATCATGAGAAAATTCACATCAGTGACATCAAGAAACACTATCGAAACAGATTGGAACAGAAAGGGAGACAGACGTGCAAGGTGATGAAAGAAATAATCAGAACCGAGATAATGGAGAACCTTCGAAAAGGGATCGTACAGAAGAAGCTGATGTAAACTAAACAACTTTACAAGCTGTTTGCAGAAGTACTGGTTACTATGATTTAGACCATGAATGACACATTATTCCAATCAAATATAGATTTTATTGAACACCTAAATATAGTAGTTTGCAAGATGGACAAAATTTGTAAAAAAATGGATGAAATTTGTTCTTATTGCATAGCAAAGAAGTTAATTCAAAGTGGAAACGCAAATTATATGATGTTTGAAAGGGCAAATAAGACTGCTACCACCAAATTTACCACCCCCGGCTTTCTCAAATATATGTATGGAGAAACACCAAAATATATTGAATTCATACATTACATTAGACGTTATAATGCTTGCTTCCAAATTACCTTTTTGGAGCTACCACTATTTATACCTTCATAAGATTTTTCAACCCAGCGAAGCGGGTTACCAACAGCTAGTGTTATTATATTTATATTCAATTCCAGACACTTTGTCTTACTTCACATGCTATTTCACACGCGTATGTTTAAAGTAAAAAGGTACCTGAAAATAATTATGACTGTAGTATTTTTTATAATAGCTTTTTCAACCTTTTTTACTGGTATTAATAAATGGTTTCTTATGTGAATATCAATCAAAGGGGTTTTAATAAATATTTGATTAAGGGGATACGGTACTGAAAAGCATGACATTTTTAATGGATGTAACATTTTTCCAATGTAAAATTATACTAAAAATAAAAAAAATCATAAATTTATTTTTTATTTCCTTTAGGCCAGAAAAATATTTTTTTAGGTTTTTTGGCGAATTTGACCAAGTTTTTTAATAGATACTTTACAAAAACTACCTTTAAGATTTTCCTATTCTCAGCATTATTGTGCAGGGGAACACATAAACTATATTTAGGTGCAATTATGGAATGACCTCTTATATATTTTTTTATTAGTATTATTTTTCAAAATATAATTACACAAGTCTGTTTAAAAAGTAGGTTACAAGGGTCATTCAGAAAGTAAAGAACGTTTTTCAATTCATCTAGCCATGTTTGCTTAACACTGCGACTGAGAGGTCATCAGTTTATTTTTTCAAGAGGCCGCCACACCCTTAAAAAGTGTAAGTGTTCTATCCTTGCGAACAGTTGAAATTCGCCCTTACCCCCTTTTCGTTGTTGTCTTGTGGATTACCTGGGACGATCAGCACATTTCGTCACGGCCACTGTCATACGAATTGTTCATCCAGAGGCATGCAGAACAAACGAGCTTTTCAATGGCTAGATAAGTTTTGGATAAGACTGTTGGATGAGTTTTATTGGGAAAACCTAGGGGAAGTAGTTGAAGAATTTTGATTAGTAAGAAATATGTTGAGAGTGACTTCTATTTGGGTGTGGGCCGCCACCCATACTATAATTCCTTCACAATAAATGATTACTATATCCTTCAGTTGCAATAGATCAGTCAGGTTTTGGTACGCGTCATATTATTCATGTTGGAATTTGCATATAAGACCTAGTTAAAGCCATCCACTAAATAAGTTAGAAAATTTATCAATTTGTGGTTAAGGTAAAAATATGTTTCTCTTTAGTAATAATGTAGGGCTCATCACGACAGGCAAAGTATATCTGTCAGACAATCCCTTCCTTCCGTGGGGAAATCCTCTTGGCTTCCATTCTAGCAGTCTCTATCACAACTCCCAACCGCTTCCAATGAGTTTTAAATACTAACTCCCCTAATTAAATAACCAGTTATACAGGGTACTATACGGACCCCACCTACTTTTCCATTAATTTAGTTTGGTTAGGGCCGAAATGACATACATTTATGAAAACTACTTAACCTAACCTTATTTTTGATATGTAACACGCCCGAGTAAGTAAGCGAGTCCCCGAAACCAACGGCGCCGGCGCCGGCGTTGCCGAACGCCATACAGTGCTACGCTGGCCAGTGAATGATTCATTGTTGCGGCGTACAGCGGCCGGCGCACAGCTGTTGAGTCACCGCCAGACAGTCGGTGTTGTGGTCGTGTTGCGTCGCGCTGTTCTTCTATCTGGTTAGGTTTGGTTAGGTTAGGTTACGTTAGGTTAGGTTAGGTTAGGTTAGGTTAGATTAGGTTAGGTTATAAATAATCTAATGTAGCAGAATACATGTGGAGGTCTGCAGTGGCAGAGAGTGCAGCTGACCGCTTCGATACACTGCTGAGTGACATCGTAGCTTTCTGGGACATCCTGAAGTAAAAGTATGTGTTTTATTCCTTATATTTGTTCACAATACACCAATGTTCAATAATATGTAGTGATTCTTTACCTAACCAAACTAAATGAATGGAAAAATAGGTGGGGTCCGTATAGTACACAAGTACCCGATTTTGCATAACTTTGGAACAACTAAAGAGGTGAGTATATGTTGACTAATAGGGCATATTTTGGTACGGAGTACCAAGTTTCTACTTTCTACTATTTAAGAATGGCAGCCATTTTTATATTTTAAAACTTATTATCTTAAAAAAGTAAATTTTACAACAATTGTTTAAGAGACAAAAAAGCTTCAAAATTTTATTTTATAAAAAACAAACAAAGATTATTAAGAACGAACGACAATTAACGGAGTTATTGCAATTTTTCTAACAGAATTCATGCTATAACTGCTATAAACAAGCATGTATTCTGTTAGTAAAATTGAGATTACTCAGTTAATAGTATTTCAGTTTTGATAATCTTTGTATGGCTTTTTAGGAAATAAAATTGCGCAGTTTTTGTCTTTTGAAAAATGTTTGTAAACATTAGCGGTTTTTTAAATATTAAGTTTTATAATATAAAAACGGCTGCCATTTTTAAATGGTACAAAGTAGAATCCTGATATTCCGCACAGAAATATGACGTAGAAGTCAACATATAAGCATCAAGTTTGAAGTTGATATCTCTAGTGGTTCTAAAGTTATACCCAGTTTACAGGAACCTTTTTATTAGTTTTGATGTAAGCAACCTTATCCCGAAGTCCTGAAAGGTTTTTAGTAAATACCGTGTGTATTTTATTTTACAGTCCGGATTACCCTCAGATCTCTTAACTATCGCTCTGTTGAACATTTCCAATCGTATCCGTAGCCATTTATCGTGACCGAACAACCTACAATATCATTTAACTAATTTAAATTTTATTTGAGTAAACGGCAATAGGTGTAGTTATAATAAAAAAATGATATTCTACAAAGAATCAAACTTAACATTTTAAAATACCACATAAAATACCACATTTCCATGTAAATAATTTAGGTTATCACGGCATTTATAATAATACTTACATCAGGAACTTCGATGGTGTATACTGGTTCAAATCCTCCTACGGTTTCAATTACTGGCTGTAAAAGAATGAAATGTACCGTTAAAACTATTTGCAATTTGCTATGTGCATGTTATGTAAGAGGACGTTAAGATGATTCTTAGTATAAACCTTAATCGATCCTTGCTCAATCATCACAATATTAACAACCGGTCATATATTACCACCAACCTTGACGATTGTTTTCGTAATATTGAACTGAATGTTCATTTGCTTTCCTGTCTCAGCAGAAGGGTGATTCCCGGTTATGACTGCACGCAGATCCCGGTAGTGTGACTTCAAATTAAATTAAATTTAATTACATTTCTAAACTACGTTAAAAATATACTTATGTAGACAAACTACCAGTCCATGCCAATAGCGATTACGCACTATTTTGTCGATTTCACTTACAATTTTACTAACTTAAATTTAGCACAAGAGGAAATTTCGATTTGAAACCCATTTTATACGCTTACTCCATGTATACCTCAACTCTTGGGTTGCAAAAGCAACATCTAATATTCGAACTGGTATAATGCTGTTTAGGGTTTAAATTGATTTTTTTTGCAAATTTACATGTTGACTTGACTCGTTTTGCTTGTAGACCCATAGTTTAACTTGATATCTGCCTTGATTTTAATTTCATGACATCGCTTTTGTTTGCCGTGCTGCTTGTGAAATTTGAGGTACAAGGAGGTATTTTGCAGATCAAGCATCAAGATTTGATGGTAGGTTCAGCTTTATACTAGTATTTTCCTGTTTTTGTGACTTCTTTTTTACCTGGAAGTTTCAGTCTCCGTAATATTTCTTCAAGTTATGGTAGTCTGCGAAATATAATGAGAGAAACAGTTTTATATATTTAATTGGTTTACGATATCTGAACATCCCAGTTGCCAAATAAAATCAACAGGCAAACAAACCACATGAACCAAATCAGGCATGAACCATTAAGTAGAGTCTGACTCAAATGTTATGATTGACTCTAGTACTATTTGATGTAATGAACAAGAATATGGCGGATGCCAGACTGGCATCCTAGGGAAACTTTGAATATCGAAGGTCGAAGTTCACAGAGCCGAAAATACAGAAACGGACTTAGAGAAAAATTTTAATTTGTGGTATCCAAACAAAAATTCCCTAAGATATTTATTTTACACCGCCGTCGATACTTTTCTGGGTGGTAAATACTTAATTTTAGTCGGGTTATAAATTTTCAGCCGCCATCTTGGATTCACCATCCTGGGTAATACATGATACAAGGTAATTTTCTAAAAATATTAATGTATTGTTGTTATACATTATTACAGACTAGATTTTTACTATGATTATAATGCCGCAATCCTTTTTCGAAAATATCGTTTTATTTTATATATATATCTAATAAATTTTCTTCACTGTATATTTTTAAAGAAATTTCCAAATTAAATTATTTAATTGTTTTGTTTTTCTTATGTCTCCAGTTCTAATCATATTGTACAGTTATTTTTAGTCTTAAAATATTCGATGATGTGATGGCTTTCATTTGAAACATTATTTATTTGAATACGACCAGTCAGAGATGAGTTGCAAAGCATCATTAATCATAAAAAAATTATTTAAAAAAATTAATTTTTACATAAAGATTTATATCTTAGGTTGTAAGTACGTCGAAATATTAGAGTTGTACTTAAAACACTCATCTGATCAGAGGCTTTCATTTGAGCCATTAATGGTGTTAATCTAACTGAGCGAAAAAGAGTTATGACTATCCAAAGTCATGAAACTATTTTTGTTCCCTTTTTCTTATATCTCCGTGACTAACACATTATAAAGTTCGTCTGGCTCAAAAAAGCCAATGATCAGTTTAGTGTTGTAAGACCATACCTAATATTTGGACATACTTAGAACCTGAGACATAAATCTTGAAATAACAATTAATTTTGAGAAATAAAAAAATTATGTTCAATGTTGCTTAGTGAAAAACTGTAACTAACTAGTTATGTAACTGGTTATAATATATTAATGAATTCAAATTTTAAGCCTTTAAATCAATGAATCTTTTGAGACCAAATCGGGCTTTATAATGTGATAAAATATTATTAAGTTCTAATCAGAGATGTAAAAAAGACAACAAATAGTTTAATTTGGAATAGCCCATAATAAATTAAATGTACATGGAAGAATTGTTATTTGAATCAATTTTTAGAAAAAAACAGATTGCGGCATTACTACACAGTACTACATTCATGTTTAAAAAAAATGATCTTTTATCTAATATGGCGGATCCAAGAGGGATGACAAAAAATTTATATCCAATCAAAATTAAGTATTTGCCACCCAGCAACTATCGGTTAAAATCAAATTCTTGGGAAACATTCGTTTGGATATATCATGAATAAATTGTTTTCAATATCTTTTTCTGTATTTTCAGCCCTGTGAACTTCAAAGTTGCCCGAGGATGCCATCCACCATATTCTTGTTCAGTACATCAAATATTACTCTAATCAATCATAAAATGTTAGTCGGACCCTACTTACTTAGACGGCTCTCACGTCTCGGCTACCGGACTACAAGTATTCGTAGTATACATAAATAATATTTATTTATACTTATATAGACCGGATTGTGATTGGAAAAATACTAGGAAATCATCTGCACGTTAGCGCGATTTTAGCACTCAAATAATAAAAAACATTAAGACAAATTCTAAACAATTAATCCATTTTGCTAACTAAGGCACAACGTTTGCTATCAGCTATTCCATACGAGCTGTTCTACATAATGGAACATATTTGGTGTATTGGGTTGTTTATAAAAATTTACTTCTAATTCTTGAAAAAATGTCTTAATTTTTTATCGTGAGCGAAACGGACATTAACTTTTAGTATACATAAAACATATTAAATATATTAAAAGCAATATATCATTGTTTTTGGGATATAAATTATTCTTTGCAAAGATTAACTCATTTAATTTATTTATTCTTTTTTTACTTCATATATTTTTAAAGAGAAACAGATAGATTTATCCCAAAACTTGTTTTTTTTTAAGGAAAATACCAATATTCGTCACAATATTGAATGAATGGTGTCTGTGGGCCTAAACCAAACGGTTGAAAATTCCATTTACCTACAAAGTAACATATCTTACAAGGAAATAACCTTAAAGAAACATCAACAAATCCAGTTAACAACTGACTTATTTGGGTCGATAAAAGGGTTCATTAAATTAAATTTTTTATCTTTTAAATTAACACGTTTTAAGAGAAAATCTAGAACAGCTATAAATCAACCATTTAGTAGAAATATATTATTTTATAATAAAGAATTTTAAGCCTTTAATAAATTACTCTTTTCAAATCCAGCGACTTACGGTATCTATAGAGACACACGAGTCAGAAAAATACAAGTCCTTGCGGACAAAACGTTGGGTAGGCTAGTGAAAAAATGAAACAATCCTTAGAGATGCAACCATTTAAAAGTTAGATTTAATTCATTTACCTTTTTCATTTTACAGTTCTTAGGTTGTGTGCAATAACATTTCGTAACTTCTAGCAATAAAATTTCAGTAGGTTTCGAAGCACTTTTTTTATAAATCATCCGTTAACGTATTATGCTGATACGCAGCAAAAAAACATCGCTTTTTGTTATCTTAAAAACATCACTTTGGCTTAACGTATACTTTGGCTTACTGTTTATAGTAATACTTACATCGTATTTTCTAGTGTACACTGGTTGGATTCCGTTGGCTTCCTCAGCTTCCTGTGAAATAATCGAACATTAAAAATTCAAAATAATTTAAGATTTAAATTTAACAATAATAAAACAATAAGCTAAGCAATCTTTTATTTGAGCTAATAATTATTTTTAAATTTAATAATAATTTTAATGATGAATTCACATGAATGTTTTACTTATTTAAAATTTTGACGTTTGAAGAGCAAAGATGGTGCATATTCCCGAAGGTTCCACCACCTTCTCAAAAAGCGCCACTAAGCCGAGTAATTGCGCCGTTTAGCCTTTTAAAATAAATATAAATGCAGAGATTTTACCGATAACTAGTAGTCAGGTAAGAGTGAATACAATGATATTATGAGAACAAGAGATATGCTACAAAAAATAATTAAACTATTCATAGAGATGTGTGAACGAAATTGAATTAACAAATATTATGTAGATTAATACATTTTCATAATATTTTAATGATTGTAAGTTGAATAAGCAATACATTATAAAACACTTACAGAAATCTTTTTAATGTATACTGGTTGGATTCTTTCCTTTTCTTCAACCGACTGTAAAACAACCAAGGATCATAATTTAAAACAAATCTGATTGCTATTATCATTATTTTTCAATGAACGATGAACAAGTAGACTGGATGTATCTTGTCAGAATTAAGAAACACTGAATAAATCATATTGAAAGGAAAACAAACGACATAATAGTTACATATTTGCATGCACTACTGGTACTACTCATATTTTTATGAGGCGTAACAGCAGGGGGTAATCTTCAGCTAATTATATACAACTATTTTACCTCTGGCTATCTGGCCAGCTTGTTCTGATGCTTTGGGAAACTTAGAGTTTAAAAGGAATATGGAGATCCAAGCAGTTATCAAGAACAATGAAAAGAGTTTTCCACATTTCTAAATAGTTTTCCAATATTCTTTATTTTTTGATTTATTTGACTTTTATTGGACTTTTGTTCGATTAACGTCCATCAGAATATGTTGAGTTATTAAAAGTAGAAACAAACTGTTATTACGTCATTAGCAAGGATTTTCTTCCAAATAATTTAGAAATTAGATTTTGAAATTATTAAACACATTATGGCAGCTAATGTAGAATAATCATACATAAACGAAGCACAACCCTTAAATGTATGAATAAAAATATTTGTATTCTAGACTAGTAGATATAAAAAATAATACCTACTAGGCCACCAAACACTGTTTTTATTTATTTGAACTATTTAAGCAAGGCCACTCTACACTATAGGCCGGAGACCTTCCGTGGTGACGTCACATTATCAGACGAAATTGCAGACGCTTTTGTAATGCACTCTTATGGCGATTTATTTTCACACTTAAAACTACTATGCTCTACGCAATTAGTTTAAGTTTTGTCTAAAAACCATTCATTATTTTAATCTTCATAAACCAATGATTTATTAATTGCAGTCGAAAATAATTTTACTTTAATTTTATTTATTTTTTTAATTAGAAATAAAAAAATTATTTTCTGAATTTAAAAAACGATAAACATCACAGGCAACTAATATGTTTACTTTCCATCACATGATTTATTTGAAATTTGACAACTGAGTTTCTTATTGTTTTGATTTTGATGTTCTAATGTCAACATTTTTTTGGTAAATATTTACAATATTCGTATCATTTTAGTTGTTATTCCTAACACAGCGCTAGGCGTTCGGCCGGTGTTGTGACGTGGTACTAGGGTGGAGGGGGGGAGACTCCGGCCTGTATTTTAGTTTGGCCTTGATTTAAGTATTGACACTGTATTTCTACACATCATCCAATAGAGTCAATACTTCGGTAGTCCAATTTTTTTTCGTTTCTACACATTATTGTTCTGTGTTCTGTATATTATCAACTTTTTACATTAAATGCCAACTATTAGAAGTTCAAAAATACTTACGAGTTCATCGTAAGGCTTAGTGTAAATTGGTTTTTTCTTGTCCTTAGCTTCCTCAATAGCCTTCTGCAAAGCAGCCAAACATTATTATTACAAATTAGTTGTGATATTTATAAGAAAAAAAGATAAGGTAGTTTTATAATTTCTTGCCTAATTCAATGACTCACCTGACTGGCGCCGGATGCTGCTCTCTGCCGGAGTTATTGTGCAGAATTTAGGAAAGACATTGAGAAAATGCATGCTCTGAGTTTTCTGCGTTTACGTTTTTTTCCACTAGCATTAACCATGATAACTTTTTCAAATCTACAAAAAAATTCTTAACTAAAAAGCATGGTATGCACTGTTTTAGAAAAAGTATTTATAGCATATTTAATCAGTAGTTTTGTATTTAAAATTACTTTTATTTGTATTCCATGGTTTGAGGAAGAACATTTTCCCCAATCATCGATCGAAAAGGCTGACTTATGTTAATTGACACTTATTATTTTCAGGAATCATATCTCAATATTTAGTAGTCCAGGAAAAATCCCCAGCAGATTTTTATAAGAAACCGGCCGGGAAAATGTTAATTTTCAATCTTGCTGCGTACCTTGAAAACGCTGTTATTCGTTCAGAGTGTTAAAAAAATTCATTAAAAATAGAGAAATTACCATCATAGATAAAGGAGAAGAGGAAACTGCAAGAATTTATGTATAATTAAGTATAAAATGGGGTTTTATTTCTTAATATTAGGTTTATTATTATTATATGAAAAGTCTTATCATTTATATTTGATAAGCGCTAATTCCAAGCGCTGTTACTAAGTACATCCAATGAGTCCCGAAAAAATTAAGTTGTTCTTCAACAATTAGTTTACGTTTCAAGATTGCGGTTATTTTGGTAATGGGACAAGTTTTAGCAAAAGAAGCCCATTTCATTTATTTGCCTGCATTTTTCAATACAATGTCGTGAAACCACCGCCGATAATGGTTGGAGGATAAATACTTAATACTGAAAGGTTGATAATTTTTCGCCGCCATCTTTTATCCCCTATTTAGGACAAGAGTTATTTTTTCTACCGTAAAGATAGTGTTATGACTATAGTTTTAAAGCAGATTTTTGTCCTTATTTCAATGCCGCAATCCATTTTTGAAAATCGTTCATTACAATATAAACTTAAATTAAAATTCTAAAATTGAAATAATTTGTATTTACATGGAACGATAACTCATCTTAAACCCATCCGATCTAAATAATCAATATATAGAAATATAGCCAATAATGTACTGTGTAATATAAGACCAGAAAAAGCCTAGAGTCGTATTTACAACTTCAGGTGTAATACTTTAACTGAAGACAAATTACTGCAACAAATCATTTTTTGCTTATTTTATGATTATAACTAGCTTAAACTGGAATGAATTTAAATGATCAATTACTCAAATGAAAGATATTGATGTACTGGTTAGTTTAAGACAAATTAAACTTTGTACCAGTTTATAACTTGATCTATAAATCCTTAACTAAAATATAATTTAAGAACCTTATGTTGAATAGAACAATATAAATCGTCTATAACCCAACCAAATTTAATGGTCAATAGGTCAAAGTAATACATATTGGATGATTTCAAGAAAAATTAATATTACTGCCATATCAGAGGGTAGTAAAGGCTTTATATTTAATCTTACGGTCTGTTCGAGACCACTGCTATGCAACCAGAAGAAGCATAAAAGGTGTTTTTTTTAGTTCACCTGGAGAAAAATCTATAAACAAACAAAAAATCTACAAAGTACCTAAAGTATAAGAAGATATTGATTTTCGGCCTTCATTTTGGTTCAAAACGAATTCTAAACAAGACGTATATGCAAGTCAGAAAAACCTTTAAAATCCCTAAGACAGCGGGAAAATTTTAGTCACAAACAGCCTAAAAGAGGGCAAATCCTCAGAAATCAACTGTAATTGTAAAGTAACAATTTTCTGTTCAGAAAGTGTTGAATAAAATTATTCAAACTTACCATACTCAAACAAAGAAACCGAAATAAATTTAAAAGAAACCAAAACTCAAAAACTTAACATAAGATCACATAAGCTATAAGAATTAAATTTTTAGTCACAAAAATACAATCTTCGACAAGCTGTACAACATGCCTGCAAAAGTTAATGTAGACAACATTGTCTCTCATAATTGAATCATCACTTTTATTAACTGGAAACTAGTTAATTATAAAAGTGCATTTACAAATGAAAAATGAAGATACTTACTTGTTGCCGTTGTATCTTATTTTGCATTTCCGTCTTTGTCTGGAAACGAGCAATAAACACTTAGTTTGGATGCATAAGACAATCCTAATATCTGTATTTGAGAATAAACTGTGTACAGTATTTATAATAACAATTATTGGATACTTGTATCTTAAATCCTTAGCAATGTAACGCTCTGATGACGTTCCCTACATTATCAAAAGAGATAATATGTTTTACAACGAATGTAGTCTGTTCACGCCCTTAAAAATTCACTTGAGCATTGACCCTCTAGCTGCATATGTATTATATGCACGTAAGTACCACGCAATTGTACAATACGTATACAATAAGTTTTGAAATTTATATGATTACAAATGTGTATATATCAATATATAGATTACAAATATATATATTATTACAAATACTATTACATAGATAACTTTGTATTTTTTTTACTTGAATTCCACAAGTGAAAGGATATTATCGTTATTGCCCACATTAGCTATGAGGAGGACGGGTACAACAGCTTGTAGGTCTATATCGAAGGAATGGTTCATATATTATGTGTGATTATACATACTCCTGTGTAAAAATAAACATGTTTAGGTTTTTTAATGTATTTATTATCTAGGCCATTTAGTCAAGAGTTTTACTTACTTTATATTTGACAATACGTAGAAAAGCTATTCAGAACCAATCACAATGATCCATTATTTGAAATTTGTAACAGTTTCTTGATAAAAAAAGATTTTTAAGCAAGAAATGAGAGAGGAATTCTGTAGGCAAAATTTATCTATTACTAACTTCATCGTTCTCCATCTAATTTGCTGTCTTATAAATTTAAATGTCATTATTAACAAATTCTTATGAATAGACCCTATGAAAATAATGCATGTAAATGCAGTACCTTTTTTCTGTCCCATCTTCAGATTCAAGGACGCTAGACCTATCCTGGGACTGTTTTGCACATTATATCAGGACCTAGCCTGAAGACAAGTGGGTCACGGCATTATCGCATAGCGATAAAGCCATTGTTGATCGACGTGATTTGAACCCGGACCCCGAAGACCGAAATCCTGCGTTTTAACCACTACACACCAGACCGCTCCCCATAAATGGAGTATTTTACTCATTGAACAAAATGTACTACCAGTAGTATATTTTATGAAAATATAATCCGCTTGTTCATCGGCTCACTTGATAAAATAACGTACACTAGCAATATATTATTTCATATAAGAGATCATCTACTGATCGAAATTTACCCAGGAAACCTTCGGGTTTACTTTTGGTAATTTCTTCAATAAAACTTGTGCCATTTGTTTACATTTTATTTCATTATGTTGCCAACATAGCAGCTCACAAAGCCCATGTTAATATTTTTATAACCTTAACTTCATTTTTATACAATGTTTGAAAACTATAGCAAATTGAAGCAAATTGAAATTGCAACAAATTGAGCAAATTGCAAATTGAGTACAATTTTTTTCTCGTGGGGCTTTACTCACAAATAACTATTATTTGATAATATGTTATCAGGTGTAACTATACACATGTCATACTATTTACATTCAATATTTAATTATTTAGGCCTTTTACTCAGGAAATTTACCTACTGTATATTTGCCGGTACAAAAAGTTTAGTAGCAAAACCCCTGAAAAGCACAAGCCCCAATGGAAAGCTGTTTAGAATCAATCACAAATATTCATCAGTTAAAATTTCAATCGTTAGCTATTCGCTATTTTAATTTAATTTTACTATTTCTAATAAATGTGATTTTAATGAAGGGCTAAGGGAGGGAATTGGTTGGGGGAATTTCTCTCATACTTACGTTATCCTTTTGCATATCCTCCTTCTTTTCTTTTCCCTGAAAATATAAAATGATAGTAAAACTTGCGAAAACCCTATGCAAAGAATTATTTATTTAAATGGAGTTCTACTCGTTGAATTAAAGTTACTACCAGTATTCAATTATATGCACATACATAAGAAAGTATTTTTAATCATATTGACTTAATGATTAAGTATTTTTAATCACATTGAAACATCTGTGTTCTGCATCCTTTTGTTGGCTCGAAAGTTACCCATTGCCGCACTAGTCCTGCAAAACTTTTTGTCGTCCTAGTCCAACAAAACGGTAGTACACAATCAACTGATTTGTAAGAAAACCGACATTTAATGCTTGTTTATTGGTTACATTTTAGCTATTCGTTTAAATTTATATATTTATATATATATTTATGTATATATATATATATATATATATATATATATATATATATATATATATATACTAGGGGCCCCATGTGCAAATTGCGCATTTTAAAATTATTATTTTTGTTTCTTGAGAAACTCGCCTACGATCAGAAGAAGTAGGAGAAATATTTACTAAACAGGCGAACACTATGATGGATATTAAAACTTAAATACCAAAACTCACTTCAAAGCCTGCAAAAACTCTCCTGTTTAAAGGTCCTTTCATATGTGTTTTTGGTTTTTCAAGTTTTCTGCGCGTTAAAGCTTTGAACTCGCCGTTATTACTCAAGTTACCTTTCAAGTGTAATTTAAAGGTCTGACATAAACAAATAAAAGCTTAGCTGAAAAACCCACACACATTGTTCATCACCTTAGCATTAGGTATTTTAATTTGTCTTCTGGCACAGCAGTAGTATACTGGAAGTTTTCGTTCGCGTATTCATGCCCTGACATCTTCTTTAAGTTGCTTCAAGTAGATAATATATCTTTATTGTGTCGCCAATAATTACATATTGTATACAATGCGTCAATACTGTATATAAAATTTACTTTTCTAAAAGATTACGAATCAACAAATCTGTTTGCCAGTCACTCTCGCATTCATACATACATTTTTTGCAAACTCATACACACATACATACGGGACAACGTTGCCTGAAGACTCGCGATTTTAGATAGGTGGTGCAGTGTCCCTCTGATGTTATATCAGTCTTTGTCTCTCGGCAGTTCTCTGTTCTTGACAAAGGTTACGTATGTTTTACGCTAATCTCATCGACTCGGTTTTCTCTTGCCTTCCACTTCCTGCACCATTAAGAATGATTTTCCTACCTCAATTAGTCTACAATTGTCAAAAGAGTGTCCCATTTAAGAATTAGTTTTCATCAAATGAATCAAATCTTGTAGACTTTCTAATTTTGTTTACAATCTGACTTGGGTTAAAAATCGATCTAAAGGTAATCAGCTGTTAAATTACAATCACATTTTAAAACCATGTTAACGCAAGTTGCTCAGCACTGGAGCGTTGAAAGCGCCCTCTAGAAATAAATCAAAGGCTTGGGGGTCGAAGCCGTAAAAGAAATGCCAATTTTAATTATCAGTCGCCGGTGCGCTACATTATAAGCTTTAAAATGACACCTCAATCGTCAAAATCGGTTAAGTAGGATGGCTGAAAAAGGGATCTAACAGAAAAAAACCTTATTGTATTAAGTATACAGATATGTGTGTGTGTGTGTGTGTGTGTGTGTGTGTGTGTGTGTGTGTGTCTGTGAGCACGATGTCGCTCGCAAAAATGGTCCGATTGGAATGAAATTTGGCACCGACGTGCAGTGGCGGTTCGTGCATAGGAGCACATGAGCACGTGAACCCCCTATGAAAACCACAAATAATGCTATTTATTAAAATAATTCTATATAAAGCAGAATATCCCCAAAAATTAAAAATAACATTAATACGCAACAGCGAAGAGCGCGCGTCGCACCCAACTTGTCACTAGAGCCAGTGAGGTGAGACTGAGTTTGGAGCACAGCTCCGCGGCTACTATAGGCGTAGGGTGAGTCCATTTGTGGCAGCGGTGGGGGAGGAACCATGATTGCATGGTGCCTTATGGAGCTTCCTTCGGAGTTGCTTCCTATTGTGCCCATGTGCGTTTTAACGAGGCTTGACATTTGTTGGTTTTTGGTTTGGATGATGTTAAAGTTTATTAATATAATATTGTATGTTTTAATGTTGTTTGTAGTGATAAATATGTTTATTTTAGTGATTTAGTTTGGTGTTTTCTTTGATATACTCTGATTATTAAAAGAAAACAATTGGCGTAGCGGCCGCGCGATAGTTGACCTTCTGCAAAATATTTATTACGCTCCTGACTAATGGCAATGGCAATGGCATTTTTAATTTATTGGAAATGTAATTTTATTCGTGTCAAAACATAACTGGCTATGTAAAATTATATTTTTTGGGGCAGGAATAAATTACAAATTGTTTAAAGACTTACGTTAATATTTACACGAATAAAATTTACTAGAAGCGTGTACAATTATTTAAAACTTGCTGCAAAACTTTTATTGTACTTTTTAAACGAATAAAATTTACTAAATTTTGTCACGAAATATTTTAGTTAACAGTATGAAATAGAAGGAGTCAGTTCTGTGTGGTCGCGGCCGGGTTTTCTTTCGGTAATCAAGACATAGTCGTAATTAATCGTAGGTTAATGATTTTTATTTTCAAGGATTAATCAAGAAAAACGTTAATTAATGATGGAGGATAATAATTGTAGGCCTCAGTTCACAGTTAGTTATTTATAATATTCGGTTTTCCGATTTATGGTTATAATATTAATTACCTCAGAATATTTCAGAATTACAGATCAATAATAAAATTGGTTTTAATCATTTATTAATGTTCAAAATTAACTGTGCAAGCCTTATTTATATGTTTACTCTGAATAATTCTCTTTTAAAATAAAATTATGGTTATTTTTATGTGCAAGATTGAAAAAGAAAATTACAGTCAATAAAAATAGTGAAAAATTATCTAATGTTTAATTGTGGGTTAGTATCATATTAATGTGTAATAGTAGCAAATTACAATTCATAATCGTCAAAGGAAGGGTGGTGCCTTATTAAATTTAATACTTTAAGCATTACACTCGAGTATAACAACAGGTATCCCAAGAAATGCAGGCGCTGAGGTCTTTTAAGTGAGTAACGTACTCAAATACCGATTATTTTGAGACAATAACTCCAGTATTGTTATTTATATCATGTGTATATTTTTTAACTGTGAACCCCCAGTACATATACTCACGAGCCGCCACTGCCGACGTGTAAAGTAGTTATCATTCTGACGGTGATGAGTCCGAAAACCAGCCCGATAGGACCATCATAAGGGGGTTGGGAAGGGTCAACCCCCCAAAAAAGGGGTTTTTAAGGTTTTTACAAAGAAAGAAAAAATAATCCGATTTTTGTTAACACGACCGATTTCAGCTTTAAAAAACTAACAATTTAGTATAAATAATTGCTCTAAGTCTATAAGTTACCGAGATATTGAAAGTGGTAAACACAGTACGTTGTCCCAATGTTAACCATATGCGAAAAAAGTAAAATTCTCTATCTTGCTTATAGCTCAACATATCCTAATGAAACTCAGTTTGTGGCTTCATTTAGATGGCATCTAATGTTTATTAATCTAAAATCCCAGAAATTTACATTTTCATGGTAGCAAACCTGCATACTCATTCCCCAAGTTATTCTTATAGAGCTTGCAAAAACACGTAAAATCTTAAAATTTTGGATTGAATTTTGTTCTTATGCTTTGAAATTAACTGAGTATACAGGTCTGCTGCAACGGGGGTATTAAACGAATGTAGTGACAGCACTAGAAGCGGGGACAACCGAACCGCGCAGGCATTTTGGGTACTTTTAAAAGCATCGAACCGCGCCGGTCATCGAAGAGGATTATAGTATAGTGCAATTAGCTTTAAAAAGGGAAAAAAACATTAAAAAAATGTTTTTTTTAATGTTTCCTGGACATTAAAAAAATGTTTATAACCAGCGCCAATTTTTTCAATACACGTCCCCCAATATGTAAACAAAAGTTACACTGATTTGAGCGTCGGGTTTGGGTTGGAGGGGGATTAATAGAGGGGACAATGTATTTTTTTAACGTTTTAGCAAACATCTTGAAAACGGTGCGTTTTTTCTAAAATATTATACTTGGCAAAAATAATCTACATTGAATTTCGAACAAAATGATTCCATATGTTACGATAGGTATCAAAACATACGGTATCACAACATTGTATTGTTGGTTAAAACGAACAATATTTCCACTTACAGAAATTTGCCAAGACGAATTTTTAATGTTTTTTTTCCGAAACCTAATATAATTTTTGAAAACACACCGAATATGAGGGTCCAGGATTGTAAATAATTGAGAATATATTTACAATTTTTTTTTCAGTATCCGCTGACTCTTTTATAGCTCCTTGACGTTAATCGTCAGTAGATCTAGCAGAAATAATCACTAGAACTTCTTCAAAACATTGTTTTTGTTTACTTCTCTTTTGTTCAGTTAAATTATTTTACAAATATTGTTTAAATGTTCCGTTTTTAATTAATTACCTACATAAGCTTTTGGAACAAGACAATTAAAATTCATCTATAAATTCAATTCTGTAAGTATATATTCAACTGGAGTGCCACTTACAGTGTACAGGAATTAAAAGACGTATAAATATCGAAGTGACATTATTCTTATGTCCTTAAATAATGGCAGCGATTGATTTAAGTTCCAAATTTTAAACAAATATCTATAAGCCCAACGGAGTGGTAGTTTATAAGATACAAATCTAACAACAAGGAATCATAATTGGTAATCACTGTTCGTTGGTACATGCATGGAATGAAAATATTAATCATATATATTTCAACTGCTTGTGAAATTCTATTCTCAGAAATATCATGCTTGTCCATTATTATAAAGTTCTTGGGTATAGCCTGAATCCACGAGTTTGTATGAAATGCCCCTTCCCCCTCCCTCCAATACCTCGCCCAACGCTGAACCCAAGCATTTCCAGTGTCCTACTTGAAACATGCGCTGTAAAACCAACGTAATATTGATTTTAATCACAATGGAGTATTTACTAATTGATACTTAAGATACTTACCAGTCGCCGTTGTTCCTCAGTTTTAACGAACTCTGACTCCGACTGAAAACAAGTAATAACCACTTAGTGTACGTGCATAAGACAATCGAAACTTCTGTAAAAAATTGACAGTATTTCTAATGATGATTATTGGATTACGTGTAACATTAAAACATTTTTGTTATAAAAAGGAGAATTTTACATCATTTACAATGAAACGCTCAGAAGGAGCTTTTTTTTATCACTATAACAAAGAGCGTTCTTTAACCACCCTTACAATTAGAGTAGCTGATTCATGCCCTTAAAATGCCCTTGATCTTCTGTCCTTGGGCTGCACATGTGTACGTGTAAAATTTTTTTACAGTGTGTATATATTTATATATAATATTTATTAATAAATAAATGTATTTATTTATTGAGCTGATTTTTGATGTTTTTATTTGGGTTAAGCCAGTTAACAGAGGAATTATCGGTCATTGTCCAGATTATCTATGCGAAGGACGGGTACAAAAGCAAGGAGGTCATTGTCACAGGTAGGTTACATATGTTATATGTTATTATATACAATTACGAGTATCTATAAACAATCTAAAGTATTAACTTTGAAAAATAATTGATATAGGATTTATAATCAAGGGTTTTACCTCATAACCATGCCATTACTAAGGAAAGCTATTTATAATAAATCAGAAATATCCGTTGATTTAAATTTTCAATTGTTTTTTATTCTCGGTATTAAATATATTCAACTGTGGCATAATAAATGTGATTTGAAGGAAGGACCACGGTAGGAAATTGGTAGGCGAGATGTCTGTGATACTTACATCTGCGATCTGCTTCCCTCTCTGGAAAATGATAATGTCATTATTAACAAAGACTTAGGAATAGCCGATGCAAGGAATTCATGTACATGGTGTACAGGTCGTTCATTATATCCCCAGATTGGCTACTATGCTACTAAGCGTATCATGTGATATTTTCAACATATTATACTGGTAAACACAATGTTTAAACGTGTAAAACACATGACCGAATTTTGTGTAGACCTATGGCGAAATATTAAAACTAGTGGGGTTAATAGGGCTAAGATCTTTAGCCTTTTGTTGATGAACAAACTAAACGAAGTGAAGGGAATCTTAGTATTAGTGGGGTCAAAATTCGTTGTCCGTTATACTGTGACTGTGTGACTGTTTACGTAACGCGATAACTCGGAAAAGGTTCAACTGACCGTTTTCAATTTTCGCACAAACGTTTGTTTAATAGCTCACCGAAAAATTCCTATAACGTTTGAAGTAAATCCTTTGAACTTTTGTTTAGCGAAGTTATTTTGAAAAAATAAGAAAATTTCACTAAATTTGCATTGGCAGAATTGCGTTTATTAAACAATGGAATTGAAATGAAGATAATTTCATATAAAAAAACTAGGGATTGAATATGCTGCAAATATATTTTCCGTAAAAGGTACATCATTGGCTGGGTCTCCAACGATTCTTCAATTACTTTAAAAAAAAGGTTCATGATTTTTGCTACTGGAAAATCCAAACTTTACATGCGAAACATTCTGAGGAAACGTTCTGCCAATGTCTTTTACGGAATATTTAACAAGAAACCCACCAGAGACTAGCAGCAGCTGAACAGGCCTACATCAGCTAACTAGAGCGGATCTGCGTTGTATCGGAATGTGGAAATTATTTTACGTTTTTCGCCCGTTTCTTATGGTTTTGAGTCGAGTATGTTTACGTACTTTTCGTGCGTTTTAACAGCCGTTGGAATAACAGTGGACTAATTTTAATGATCTTGCTGCTGAGGATAGGCGGTCATTCGCCTGAAACGCATCCAGCATGGAGAAACAAAATGTTGGCACCTAATAGTTACAGGCGTCGAGGCTGTATTAACCTATTTTAATCCCATATTGCTTTTAAAAACTCCTGACTTTAGACCAGAACGGACACTAAGACTCTGTATTCAGACCTGAATCAGACTGATTTAGATACTACTTCCCGGCCTCAGGACTGATCAGGCCTGATGCATCCTGATAAATTCTAGCTGAAACTGAGTCAAATCTGATCATATTTAAGATGTCTTTTTCATTTGCGGAACATAATTGTTTTAAAACTTTTTTTCCGTCCATTCATCTGCACATGTAGGCTTATACAAATTTTACATCCAGTGATTAAAAAAAAATTATGCACATACATTTATTTAGTCACTATAAAAAGAAATTATAATATTCTCAATTAACTGTGTTACAGCCTTTAAATAATCATAAAATGGTTCTGTAGAGGATAAGGAAAGGTTAAGAAGGCAAAGTTTGTAAGGCTTACATACAGTTAAATTCCCTTTAACAGCAAATGTTAGAACATTATTGATGAATATTTTATAATTTATAGTCAACATCTATACTACAAATATTAGCCATTTTTAAATTCATAGTAACCAAGAGGGAATATTCATTGAAATGTTATTAATAGGAAAGTATATTTACTATTGCATTATAACATATATTGCAAGCATATTGTCTCCCTAGTGAGAATTGTAACATTTTCTCCGATGGATTTTTTTTCTCGTGGGACAAAGTTGTACTTTACTCACAAATAACTATTATTTGATTATATGTTATCAGGTGTAACTATACACATGTCATACTATTTACATTTAATATTTAATTATTTAGGCCTTTTACTCAGGAAATTTACCTAATGTATATTTGCCGGTACAAAAGATTTACAAGCAAAACCCTTGAAAAGCACAAGCCCCAATGGAAAGCTGTTTAGAATCAATCACAAATATTCATCAGTTCAAATTTCAATCGTTAGCTATTCGCAATTTTAATTGAATTTTACTATTTCTAATAAATGTGATTTTAATGAAGGGCTAAGGGAGGGAATTGGTTGGGGGAATTTCTCCCATACTTACGTTATCCTTCTGCATATCCTCCTTCTTTTCTTCTCCCTGAAAATGAAAAATGATAGTAAAACTTACGAAAACCCTATGCAAAGAATTATTTTTTAAAATGGAGTCCTACTCTTTGAATGAAAAGTTACCACCAGTAGTCAATTTTATGAACATACATAAGAAAATATTTTTAATCATATTGATTTAAGAAACATCTGTGTTCTGTTTCCTTTTGTTGGTTCGAAAGTTACCCATTGTCGTACTAGTCCGGCAAAACTTTTTGTCGTCCTCGTCCAACAAAACGGAAGTAAACAATCAACTGATTTGTAGCAAACCGACATTTAATGCTTGTTTATTGGTTACTTTTTAGCGAATTTCCCCTATAGGGAAGAAGCTATTACCGTAGGTCTCATGGTAAGACCTATCCCGAGACCATGATAACTTTTCGTTTTGGGGCCCACAACACAAAAAACACTATTCGTTTAAATATATATATATATATATATATATATATATATATATATATATATGTGTGTGTGTGTGTGTGTGTGTGTGTGTGTGTGTGTGTGTGTGTGTGTGTCTGTGAGCACGATAGCGCTCGCAAAAATGTTCCGATTGGAATTAAATTTGGCACCGACGTGTAAAGTAGTTATAATAATTATTTAGGTTACCGAGATATTGAAAGTGGTAAACACAGCATGTTGTCCCAATGTTAACCATATGCGAAAAAAGTAAAATTCTCTATCTTCCTTATGCCTCAACATATCTTAATGAAACTTAGTTTGTGGCTTCATTTAGATGACATCTAATGTTTATTGATCTAAAATCCCAGAAATTTCCACTTTCATGGCAGCAAACCTGCATACTCATTCCCCATGTTATTCTTATAAACCTTGCAAAAACACGTCAAATCTTAACATTTTTGATTGAGTTTTGTTCTTATGCTTTGAAATTAACTGAGTATACAGGTCTTCTGCAGCGGGGTTATTAAAGGATTGTAGTAGACAAACCGAACCGCGCGGGCATTTTGGGTTCTTTTGAAAGCATCGAACCGTGCCGGTCATTGAAGAGGATTATAGTACAGTGCAATTAGCTTTAAAAAGGGGAAAACCTGGATATTAAAAAAATTTTTAACCAGCGCCAATTTGCTCAATACACTTCCCCCAATATGTAAACAAAAGTTACACTGATTTGAGCGTCGGGTTTGGGTGGGAGGGGGATTAATAGAGGGGACAATGTATATTTTTTACTTTTTAGCAAATAAATTGAAAACGGTGCGTTTTTTCTAAAATATTATACTTTGAAAAATAATCTAAATTAAATTTCGAACAAAATGATACCATGTGTTACCTATCAAACGTGGATGGTTATTGAGGTAATGAGGGGTAGATATAAATTCATTACTATTTTATAACAACCAAATGTCTCAAAAGATCTACTACAAATGCTTCATATTGATATTTTCCAATATTTTAAATACTATTTTTCTTCGAGGAATGATTACAAGTCTAGGGAAGGAAAATTCCATCTAAATTTTTACTCCTTCCATCTAAACATTGGGAAGGTAAAACCTATCGGTCAGAAACTCTATCATGTTATATATAATTTCAAAGGGCACAATGAAAGGAGATGAATGGTGAAAACTAGAGGTCTGTACGTTGATAATAAGAAAAGTTACAGCAAATCAAAATTTAAGTTTTACAAAAACTGTTGCAGGTTTTCTTAGGAGACCTCTAGTTTTCACCATTCACCTCTTTTTATTATGCCCTTTAAAATGATATTAGATAACATGATAGGGTTTCCGTCGAAGAGGTTTTACCTCACACTTTTTAGATGGAGGGAGTAAAAATTTAGAAGGACAAAAAACTCTCTTCCCTAGATTTGTAATGATTCCCTGAAGTAAAATATTATTTAAAATAATGGAACATGTCAATATGGAGCACAGGGAGTGGATCTTTTGAAACGTTTGGTTTTTATGAAGTAATAATAAATTTACAGTTTCCCCTCATTACCTCAATAACAGTCCATGTTAGATAGGTAACATATGGTATCATTTTGTTCGAAATTTAATTTAGATTATTTTTGCAAAGTTTGATACCTAGCAAAAACTCACCGTTTTTGAGGTATTTGCCAAAAAGTAAAAAAAATTACATTTCCCCTCCTACTAACCCCCCTCCCACCCAAACCCGACGCTTAAATTAGTTTAACTTTTGTTCACATTTTTGGGAAAGTGTATTGAACAATTGGCACTGGCTAGAAATCTTTTTTTATGTCCAGGTTTAGATCTAATTGCAATGTACTATTAGGAAGGGTCGCCTCGCCACCCGGTCAGGTACACGCTACGGGTCAGGGGAAAAGGGAATTATTTTTTTCCATGCTTCCTGTTTGTAACTGTCTTATAACTACCACAAATACCAGGAATTACTGGTTGATAAACTATCGCTTCGTTGACCTTTAAAAAATTATTAACGTTTTGAACGCGTCGTTTGTGTTTAAACTTGGGAACTCGCAAAGCAAGTTTAAAATAATAAAGAACAATACTTCCACTTATAGAAAGTTGCCAAGACGAATTTTTAATGTTTTTTTCCGAAACCTAATATAATTTTTGAAAACAAACCGAATAAGAGGTCCAAGATTGTATAATATTTGTGTATAATTATGTATTCAAATAATTGAAGCTATATTTACAATTTTTCTTTAATTTCCGCTGACTTTTTTATAACTCCTTGACGTTGGTCGTCAGTAGATCTAGCAAAAATAATCACTAGAATTTCTTCAAAACATTGTTTTTGTTTACTTCTCTTTTGTTCAGTTAAATTATTTTACAATTATTGCTTGAATGTTCCGTTTTTAATTAATTACCTATACTGTATAAGCCTTTGGAACTAACAAGACAATTAAAATTCATTTATAAATTCAGTTCTGTAAGTATATTCAACTGGAGTGCCACTTACAGTGTACAGAAATTAAAATACGTATAAATATCGAAGCGACATTATTCTTACGCCCTTAAATAATGGCAGCGATTGATTTAAGTTCAAATTTTAAACAAATACCTACAGTTCAATACAAACAGAGGCCCTGAATTCAATTATGAATAAGACTGATTCAGATATATAACTCTTGACTTCAGACCAGATCACACACTGAGAATCTGAAGTGAGACCTGAATCAGGCTGATTTAGACACTACTTTCTAACTTCATGACTGATTAGATCTGATACATCCTGATAAATCCTGACTGAAACTTAGTCAATCTGATAATGTATAAACTGAAGTTTTTATGTAGGGAGCATATTGGAATACCTTTAGTTTTCCGTCCTTTCATCTGCATATGTAGGCTTACAAAATATTTTACATGCATTGATTAATTAAAAACAATCATGCAGTGACTAAAGAAATTATAAATTTCTCACTTAATTGTGTTAAGACTATAATAAACTTATGAATAATTGTAAAGCGGCTCTGTAGAGGTTTGGGAAAGATAAGAGTAGCGAAGTAATTAAGGCTTACCTACAGTTAAAATCACTTTGACATCGAGAGTTAGAACTATATCCATAAATATTTAATAATTTATAGTCAACCTTTACAACTTCAAATATTTTTTTTTAATTCATCGTAACCAAGATGGTGTATCCATTCGTTACTTAATGTAAAATCCTTTGATGCACTTAATATTGAGAATTTTAATGAGGATGTTAAAATGCGAAGCTAAACAAGGATCATTTTCAATACGTCAACAGAAATACTTCCCAGACACTTACATCATTACGGTCTTCCTCTTCTTTCTTAAAATAATTGTAATTATAAACAAATATAATACATATATCGTCCTTAAGATATGTAGTTGCATAAAGTATTAATTATAAAGTGGAAACTAAATTCTTAAATTCTTAAATCTATTTCATTGGTTTATACTTAAGTAAACAAATTTTCAGTTACTTACATGTTTCTAAGACTTAATTGTAAGAGCACTCTACATTGCCAAATATATTGTGATGTTTGTTAAGATACTCTCTTAAAACTACTTCGGTAAAATAAACAGTGTGCTGAAAACCCCATTTATAGAACAAGGTAAATTTGTGTGAAAAAGTATTTCATAAATTAGCAAATAAACATTGGTTTTAAAATCTGTAGTTTTCTTTCAATCGGTCTAATATATGGACTTTTTGTAAATGTTTACATGTAGTAACTATACAAATTTAATGTAACTGACTTTTTGACTAATAAACGTATTACGTAATTATTTACAAATGTTTTATAACGATTATCTGATTTATTTAGCAAAAATGTTATTTGAAAAGTAAAATTTTACTGGATTCAGAGGTTCGAATGAGCTATAGAGATTAGAGACGAAATTATTTGACACTATCGAAAGTGAAATTCTTTATAAAGGAGTGGGTAAGAACATTAACTTTGAATACTTACTGGTTTATAGCCAAAGCTAGACCTACTGAATATTTATATTTACTTGAAAATATTAAGCTTGATCAGTATGAAGAAACCATTAATTTTAATTTTCAATTTAATAATGGTTTGGCATTGAAAAGTGTTGTTATTAGCAGGATATGCGAGGTTAAAGAGGGATGAATCTTTGATAACGATTTTTTTTCAGATACTTACATGCTTTGGAGTCACCTCTTCATTCTGTAAATGATAATACTGTTACTTACAATTATAATACAATTAACGTCTTAAAAAAATGCGGCTAAATCAGGTATTGAAACAATAATAAATAATACATTCGTTAAAATTATTTATTTAATTTCAGTGGTTAATACATAAGGTTGAACTATCAAGAATGATCAGAGAGGAAAATTTAGAGCAGCTAGCAAGTTTATAGCAGGTCTATAAACACGTCATAGCATTTACCTTGAATAATCCATGATATAGGCCTTACCTATAACAGTTTTACCCAATACCTACTTGGCACTAAAAATACAAGAAGGCCAGGCAAAGCTAATTAGAATCAAACACAAATATCTATTAACTGAAATTTCCAATCGTTTACCACTTACGATATTGACAAATTTAACTATTCCTCACGAATGGGATTTTAATAAGGAAATAATACACGAAGCCAGTAGGCGAAACTTCTCTGATACTTACTGCATTCACCTTCATCTGTTTCTCCTTCCTCTTTTCTTCTTTCTGTAAATGATAATGTTATTATTAACAAATATTTACGAATACCCTATGCAAATAATGAATTGAAATTACTCCTTGAATTAAAAATTACAAGTTATAAATGGAATGACAGTGAAATCGGCTTGTATTGTTTCTCGTCTGTTTCAATGATCATATTTGCTGCACAAAAGAAATAATCTGTGTGCAGACTATTGCGAATAATGTATGAATGGATACATCCTTTTTTAAGTGTTAGAAGTCGGCACTTAAATAAACAAAGAATAAGTGAAACACCCCAAAAGCGTGATTATTTTGTAGTGATTTTTTTAAATTGCAGCGTAACATATGTCTATGAATGGTTTACGAAAACTGATGCAGAAGAAAATATTGAGCATAGGAATTACAAATGTTTAATGCGTTCCTGGGTATAGCCTAAATCCATGAACTTGTATTGAACCTGCTCCTCTGGCTCGACGCTGGAACACCAGTTGTCTGAGCAAAGAAACTTTTACAAACGTAATTAAAGACGAGAGCATTGTGAATTTCACAGCTGCCGAAGATCTGGCAGCTTCGACGATGCGACTCATCGCGACCGCGTGTGAGCAGTCGATGCCCGGAGTTTCCCGCCGCCAAAGGAAGAAGCCGGTTTACTGGTGGACGCCTGAAATCGCAGAACTCCGGAGGAGATGCCTTGGTCTCTGACGAGCTGCGCAGCGAGCCAGGAACCGCCCTGATGCAAATGCCAGATCGGCTGAGCACAGAGCGGCCCGCCGAGAGCTCCGAGATGCCATCAACCGGAGTAAAGTAGGTGCTGGAAGTAGCTGTGTCAGGATATCGACAACGACCTCTGGGGGACGGGCTACAAACTTGTAACCCAGAAGCTCGGGGCTCGCCCACCTGCGGTCATGGAACCACAAGCCATTGCTGCCGTCGTCGATACACTGTTTCCCAGCCACCCAGTTCGGCCAGTTAGGGAATTCGAAGAGGTAGGCGCCTTCCCAGTTTTCCGGGAAGAAGAACTCACTGCCGACGTCCGATCACTACGACCCAGAAGAGCGCCTGGTCCCGATGGCATTCCGGCAGAGGTGCTCAAGCTCGCTGCGGAGGTGAATCCAAGGCTTCTGCTCGATATGTTCAACAAGTGTCTGGCGAAAAGCGTTTTCTTTTCTTCGTGGAAGGTAGCCCGCCTTGTTCTTATCCCCAAGGCGAAGAGTACACCGGAGACCCCGTCTTCTTTCCGACCCCTATGTATGCTCGACACGGTCGGTAAGGTGCTGGAAAAGCTCTTGCACGTCAGGCTGACCGAGGCCATCGTCTCTGCAGGTGACTTGTCCCCGCAGCAGTACGGCTTCACATCCGGTCGCTCCACCATCGACGCTATCCAGGAGGTAGTTGAGGCAGTGCGGAGGGCGGAGGACCACAACCACTGGTCGCGCCGCGTGGTCCTTCTCGCCACGCTCGACGTGAAGAACGCTTTCAAATCCGCCAGGTGGAGCGATATGCTGTGGGCGCTTGAACATACGTTCCAAGTTCCCTCCTACCTCCTGCGTATAATCAAGGCGTATTTGTCAGACCGCGTTTTGTTGTACGACACGACCAAAGGTCAGTGGCGCATTCCCACCACTTCCGGGGCTGCGCAGCGTCCATTCTCGGCCCAGATCTCTGGAACGTGTCTTACGACAGCTTGTTGAGGCTAGAAATGCCCGATGAGACCCGCCTCGTTGGCTATGCTGACGACGTCGCTGCCTTGATAGCTGCGAGGAACGTCGAGCAGGCAAAACTGAGGCTCAGCGTAGTAATGGCCAAGGTCAACGGGTGGATGCGAGATCACGGCTTGACCCTGGCTTTCAGTAGGACGGAAATCGACGTCCTTACCAAAAAGAGGATAAACACCGTGTTTCCGGTGCAGATAGGTAACGTCACACTCGAGATTAAGCCTGCTGCAAAGTACCTGGGAGTCACGGTCGACAGCAGATTGACTTTCCGCGAGCAGATCCAGCGCGCCGCCGACAAAGCCGCTAAGGGTGTCGCTGCCCTTGGTAGGCTTATACCCAATGTCGGCAGTCCTCGCTCCTGCAAGCGCCGCCTGCTCATGACTGCTGTCCAGTCAGTCTTGCTGTACGGGGCGGAGGTTGGGCTCACGCACTCGAGAAGCGAGTCTTCCGAGACCGGCTTGCCCGAGTCCAGCGCCGAGGAGCTCTGCGGGTCGCTTCGGCCTACCGCACAATCTCCGAGCCTGCTGTGATGGCGATCATGGGAGTCATCCCCGTCCTCTTCCTCGCGAGGGAGAGGCAGGCGATTTACCGGAGGAGGCCTGAAGCGGGCCGAGAAACAGCTGCCAGGGAAGAGCGCGATCGCAGCTTCGACTCCTGGCAGCGCGACTGGGAAGCCGAGCCGAGGACGTTGGACTTTCCAGCTCATACCTTCCGTCCGACCATGGGTGGAGCGGCAGCACGGCGAGGTCGATTACTACGTGACCCAGTTTCTTTCTGGGCACGGGTACTTCCGATTCTATCTGCACCGGATGGGCAAAGTCGCCAGCCCGGACTGTCTGTATTGCCCCGGCATATCAGACACGTCCGAACACACCTTCTTTCAGTGCGTTGCACGTCCGCCGAGCCTCGCTTTCATCTGAGATCGGCGTGGTCGTCAGCCCAAACAACATCGTCGGAGCTATGCTCCAGGGAGAGGACAACTGGAACTGTGTCCAGCACTACGTCCAGGCCATTCTTCGGGCTAAAAATGTCGACCTTGATCGGCCTTAATCCTCAGCTTTCCCCACGGAGGTTGCCCTAGTGGTGTTATATCAAAGGCCTAGCCCGAAGTAATGTGTAAAACAGTTCCAGGCTAGTGTCCTCGGTGCCGACGGGGGTGGTTAAGTCGGTAGTTCACGGGACATTGAGCTCGTGTGGGGCCGACACTACTGAGGGGACAATGAGCCCCTCAGTGTGCGTAAATGCATTCTACCTCCTACCCACAAAAATAAACTACTTACGATATTGACAAATTTAACTATTCCTCACGAATGGGATTTTAATAAGGGAATAATACACGAAGCCAGTAGGCGAAACTTCTCTGATACTTACTGCATTCACCTTCATCTGTTTCTCCTCCTTCTTTTCTTCTTTCTGTAAATGATAATGTTATTATTAAAAAATACTTACGAATACCCTATGCAAATAATGAATTGAAATTGCTCCTTGAATTAAAAATTACAACTTATAAATGTAATGTCAGTGAAATCGGCTTGTATTGTTTTTCGTCTGTTTCAATGATCATATTTGCTGCACATATGAAATAATCTGTGTCCAGACTATTGCGAATAATCTTTGATTGGTTACATCCTTTTTTAAGTGTTAGAAGTCGGCACTTTAATAAACAAAGAATAATTGAAACACCCCAAGGGCGTGATTACATTAATATTTTGTAGTGATTTTTTTTTAATTGCAGCGTAACATATGTCTATGAATGGTTTACGAAAACTGCTACAGAAGAAAATATTGAGCATAGGAATTACAAATGTTGAATGCGTTCCTGGATATAGCCTAAATCCACGAGCTTGTATTGAAACTCCCTCCCCTCCCATAAATACCTTGCCCAATATATACACGAATAATACACGAAGCCAGTAGGCGAAACTTCTCTGATACTTACTGCATTCACCTTCATCTGTTTCTCCTCCTTCTTTTCTTCTTTCTGTAAATGATAATGTTATTATTAACAAATACTTACGAATACCGTATGCAAATAATAAATTGAAATTACTCCTTGAATTAAAAATTACAAGTTATAAATGGAATGACAGTGAAATCGGCTTGTATTGTTTCTCGTCTGTTTCAATGATCATATTTGCTGCACAAAAGAAATAATCTGTGTGCAGACTATTGGGAATAATCTATGAATGGGTACATCCTTTTTTTTAGTGTTAGAAGTCGGCACTTTAATAAACAAAGAATAAATGAAATACCCCAAGAGAGTGTTTACATTAATATTCTGTAGTGATTTTTTTTAATTGCAGCGTAACATATGTCTATGAATGGTTTACGAAAACGGATGCAGAAGAAAATATTGAGCATAGGAATTACAAATGTTTAATGCATTCCTGGGTATAGCCTAAATCCATGAACTTGTATTGAACCTGCTCCTCTGGCTCGACGCTGGAACACCACTTGTCTGAGCAAAGAAACATTTACAAACGTAATTAAAGACCAGAGCATTGTGAATTTCAAAAGTGCCGAAGATCTGGCAGCTTCGACGATGCGACTCATCGCAACCGCGTGTGAGCAGTCGATGCCCGGAGTTTCCCGCCGCCACAGGAAGAAGCCGGTTTACTGGTGGACGCCTGAAATCGCGGAACTCCGGAGGAGATGCCTTGGTCTCTGACGAGCTGCGCAGCGAGCCAGGAACCGCCCTGATGCAAATGCCAGATCGGCTGAGCACAGAGCGGCCCGCCGAGAGCTCCGCTGTGCCATGTAGCCGGAGTTAGGTGCTGGAAGCAGCTGTGTCAGGATATCGACAACGACCTCTGGGGGACGGGCTACAAACTTGTAACCCAGAAGCTAGGGCTCGCTCTCTACCTGCGGTCATGGAACCACAAGCCATGGCTGCCGTCGTCGATACACTGTTTCCCAGCCACCCAGTTCGGCCAGTCAGGGAATTCGAAGAGGTAGGCGCCTTCCCAGTTTTCCGGGAAGAAGAACTCACCGCCGCCGTCCGATCCCTACGACCCAGAAGAGCGCCCGGTCCCAATGGCATTCCGGCAGAGGTGCTCAAGCTCGCTGCGGAGGTGAATCCAAGGCTTCTGCTCGATATGTTCAACAAGTGTCTGGCGAAAAGCGTTTTCTTTTCTTCGTGGAAGGTAGCCCGCCTTGTTCTTATCCCCAAGGCGAAGAGTACACCGGAGCCCCCTTCTTCTTTCCGACCCCTGTGTATGCTCGACACGGTCGGGAAGGTGCTGGAAAAGCTCTTGCACGTCAGGCTGACCGAGGCCATTGTCTCTGCAGGGGACTTGTCCCCGCAACAGTACGGCTTCACATCCGGTCGCTCCACCATAGACGCTATCCAGGAGGTAGTTGAGGCAGTGCGGAGGGCGAAGACCACAACCACTGGTCGCGCCGCGTGGTCCTTCTTGCCACGCTCGACGTGAAGAACGCTTTCAACTCCACCAGGTGGAGCGACATGCTGTGGGCGCTTGAGCATACGTTCCAAGTTCCCTCCTACCTCCTGCGTATAATCAAGGCGTATTTGTCAGACCGCGTTTTGTTGTACGACACGTCCGAAGGTCAGCGGCGCATTCCCACCACTTCCGGGGCTGCGCAGGGTCCCTTCTCGGCCCAGATCTCTGGAACGTGTCTTACGACAGCTTGTTGAGGCTAGACATGCCCGATGAGACCCGCCTCGTTGGCTATGCTGACGACGTCGCTGCCTTGATCGCTGCGATGAACGTCGAGCAGGTAAAACTGAGGCTCAGCGTAGTAATGGCCAAGGTCAACGGGTGGATGCGAGATCACGGCTTGACCCTGGCTTTCAGTAGGACGGAAATCGTCATCCTCACCAAAAAGAGGATAAACACCGTGTTTCCGGTGCAGAGAGGTGACGTCACACTCGAGACTAAGCCTGCTGCAAAGTACCTGGGAGTCATGGTCGACAGCAGATTGTCTTTCGGCGAGCAGATCCAGCGCGCCGCCGACAAAGCCGCTAAGGGTGTCGCTGCCCTTGGTAGGCTTATGCCCAATGTCGGCGGTCCTCGCTCCTGCAAGCGCCGCCTGCTCATGACTGCCGTCCAGTCAGTCTTGCTGTACGGGGCGGAGGTATGGGCTCACGCACTCGAGAAGCGAGTCTTCCGAGACCGGCTTGCCCGAGTCCAGCGCCGATTAGCTCTGCGGGTCGCTTCGGCCTACCGCGCAATCTCCGAGCCTGCTGTGATGGCGATCGTGGGAGTCATCCCCGTCCTCTTCCTCGCGAGGGAGAGGCAGGCGATTTACCGGAGGAGGCCTGAAGCGGGCCGAGAAACAGCTGCCAGGGAAGAGCACGATCGCAGCTTCGACTCCTGGCAGCGCGACTGGGAAGCCGAGCCGAGGGGACGTTGGACCTTCCCGCTCATACCGTCCGACCCTGTGTGGAACGGCAGCACGGCGAGGTCGATTACTACGTGACCCACTTTCTTTGTGGGCACGGGTACTTCCGAGCCTATCTGCACCGGATGGGCAACGTCGCCAGCCCGGACTGTCTGTATTGCCCCGGCATCCCAGACACGTCCGAACACACCTTCTTTCAGTGCGTTGGCACGTCCGCCGAGCCTCGCTTTCATCTGAGATCGGCGTGGTCGTCAGCCCAAACAACATCGTCGGAGCTATGCTCCAGGGAGAGGGCAACTGGAACTCAGCTCGACCTCGCTCGGCCTTAATCCTCAGCTTTTCCCACGGAGGTTGCCCTAGTGGCGTTATATCAAAGGCCTAGCCCGAAGTAATGTGTAAAACAGATCCAGGCTAGTGTCCTCGGTGCCGACGGGGGTGGCTAAGTCGGTAGTTCACGGGACATCGAGTTCGTGGGAGTCCGACACTACTGAGGGGACAATGAGCCCCTCAGTGTGCGTAAATGCATTCCACCTCCTACCCACAAAAAAAACTACTTACGATATTGACAAATTTAACCATTCCTCACGAATGGGATTTTAATAAGGGAATAATACACGAAGCCAGTAGGCGAAACTTCTCTGATACTTACTGCATTCACCTTCATCTGTTTCTCCTCCTTCTTTTCTTCTTTCTGTAAATGATAATGTTATTATTAAAAAATACTTACGAATACCCTATGGAAATAATGAATTGAAATTGCTCCTTGAATTAAAAATTTCAAGTTATAAATGTAATGGCAGTGAAATCGGCTTGTATTGTTTCTCGTCTGTTTCAATGATCATATTTGCTGCACATATGAAATAATCTGTGTGCAGACTATTGCGAATAATCTTTGAATGGTTACATCCTTTTTTAAGTGTTAGAAGTCGTTACTTTAATATACAAAGAATAAGTGAAACACCCCAAGAGCGTGATTACATTAATATTTTGTAGTTATTTTCTTTTTAAATTGCAGTGTAACATATGTCTATGAATGATTTACGAAAACTGCTGCAGAAGAAAATATTGAAGATAGGAATTACAAATGTTGAATGCGTTCCTGGATATAGCCTGAATCCACGAGCTTGTATTGAAACTCCCTCCCCTCCCCTAAATACCTTGCCCAATGCTAAACCCAAAAAGTGTCAGGTCCTACTTGAACTAACCGCTCTGAAACCAACGAACGTAAAATTTGTATTCATTAAAAAAGTGTTCTTAATAATTAAAAATTATGTACTGACTTGTTGCCGTTGTTGCTCAGCTTTAACAAACTCCGGACCCGACTGAAAACAAATAATATTCACATAGTGAAATTGGCTGAGACAATGATAATTTCAGTATTTGAAAATAAATAGTTGACTGAATTCATAATGACAATGATTGGGTTAGTGTATCTATATAATTTTTTTAGCAATCAAACAATCTTATGACGTTCCTTACATTATTATAAAAAATACCCCCGTTGCAGCAGACCTGCATACTCAGCGAATTTCAAATGCAAAACAACATATTTTAATCCAACATAGCGAGATTTGCCATGTTTTTCTAAGCTCCGTAAGAATAACATGGGGAATGAGTATGCAGGTTTGCTGCTACAGATATGCTTAAACTGGTTGGTTTTAATTCAATATTTAGTAGATCTGAACTAGAAGAAGCCATTTACAAAATATTATCAAGATATGTTGAGAAATAAGCGAAATATAGAATTTTACTTATTTCCCTTAAAGTTAACATTGAGACAACGCACTGTGTTTACCACTTTCAATATCTCGGTAACCAATGGACATAGAGCAGTAATTCAAAATACTAAATTGTTTGTTTTTTTTAGCTGAAATCAATGGTGCCAACAAAAATTTGAAAAATTTTATTTTTCTATGTGAAAAACTCAAAAAAACACATTTTTTGGGGGGGTTTTCCCCCTTTTACCCCCCCTTCCGGTGGTCCGATTGCGCTGGTTCACGAACTCGTCCGAGTGATTACCACTTTACATGTCTGTACTAAATTTCATTAAAATCGGACCATATTTACGGCCGCTATCGTGTTAACAGACATGTGTGTAAAAAAAGTCCCGGAACGGCTTAATATTTTTTGAACCGAATTGGTTTGAGGAATCAAACTTTGCACATTCACCCCTATGTAAAAAACTACTTTTTCGAGGTGTTTACTGACTCTTGAGTCCCGGTGGGGGACGGCCCACAAGGAGTCGGTACAAAATCTTAAATGTAAGGATAGGTCGATATGCACATCATTTTAAAGGGCTCTTCTATTAGAGTTCAATGCCGCAAATCGCACTTCAAAAGGTCCATTCGTTACAAAATGGCGGCTGGTCGAAAATCTAATAGAATGACAAAATTTTCGCCTAAATATCGTCTAAAAAATTGTTCACAGCCTATGTCTAGAGAATCAAAACTTGGGATTGAATGTCAGGCCTAAAAGCCTATTTTTTAGGGTGCCAAAGAGGATGTTAGCTCTGATGGGGGACGGCCCACGAGGAGTTGGTGCAAAATCTTAAAAGTAAGCATGGGTCCATATGCACATCATTTTAAAGGTCTAATCAAATAAAATTGAATGCAGCAAACCGCATTTCAAAAGGATTAGTGGTTAAAAAGTGGGGGGTAATTTACGTTTTCAACAAAAATACGTAGGCTTAGGTTTGTTACGCAATTTGATTTATTAAAATATTTATTCCACCCCCTTCCCCCAACAAACCTAAACCTATGAACTTTTGTGGAAAACTTGAATCAGTCGCCATTTTGTAAAAAATGAACCTTTTGAAGTGCGGTTTGCGGCATTTATCTCTACTTGATTAGCTCTTTCAAATGATGTGCATATCGACCTATGCTTACATTTAAGATTTTGTTCCGTCTCCTTGTGGGCCATCCCCCCTTGGAGGTAATATCCTCTACGGCACCCTAAAATATAGGATTTTAGGTCTGACATACTATTCCGGAGTTTAGATCTTTCAGACATAGTCTGTAAACAATTTTTAAGCAATCTTTGAGCGAACACTGTGTATTTCCTTTAGATTTTTGATCAGCCGCCATTTTGTAACGAATGGACCTTTTGAAGTGCGGTTTGCTGCATTGAACTCTACTTGATTAGCCCTTTAAAATGATGTGCATATCTACCTATGCTTACATTTAAGATTTTGTGCCGACTCCTTGTGGGCCGTCCCCCACCGGGGGCCAAGAGTCGGTAAATACCTCAGAAAGTAGACTTTTTTACGTAGGAGTGAATGTGTAAAGTTTTATTTCTCAAACTAATTCTGTTCAAAAAATATTTAGCCGTTCCGGGACTTTTTTTACACACTGTATATATATATATATATATATATATATATATATATATATATATATATATAAATTCGAACGATTGGTATTTTTTGCTTCTGGGGACCCCAAAATGAAAAGTTAACATGGTCTCGGACTTAGGTCTTACCATGAGTACTACCGTAATAGCTTATTCCTTTAAGGAAATTCGCTAATAATAAACTTTCAATGAATGTGGTCTATACATGCCCTTAAAATCCTTATGGGTTTCGGCCCTTTGGCTGCAAATATAATATGTATTGATAAATAAAGATCGCTGATGAGGGCTACTATTAAATAAATATTTAAAATCAATATGAGTACCTTTTTTGTAAACAATTTTGTTCGCATTAACGCGTTTCAACTATAATAGTCATGATCACAGTGCTACATTTTTTACATCACCTTATTCTAATATTTAAAATTTTCAAAGGAACAAATTAAACCCATAAAACTAATTTTCAATGCCCCTAGGGACCAATTTAAAGCCATACAAAGCCAGGCACGGGACCGGGGCGAGAGAAACCAATGAAAAAACCTCAGCATCAGTCAGACTTGTGCGGTCACTAAATGACGCTAAGGGATGATTTAGAAGTGGCATGAAAAATGCCGCACTTTTCAAATTTGCCTTTATTGTCGTTCACTTTTGAAAACTTGCTGATTCAAACGAAGACGTTGTTCCTTGCTCTAAATGCTATTTTATAACCGGATTTCTCAAAAGTTTTTCTGATAGATTTTTTTATTGTTGTGCTATATTGTAGACATAAATAATCGGTTTTTGATTTGCTTCAATTTCAGTTGTCATTATTCTTTTTTTTATTTTATTTCTGATCATGTTTTCTACTAAATTTGTCTTATATCCATTAACTTTTGCTAGAATCTTTTCCCCATGTATGTTTCCCTTGAATAGATACATCCTCTTTTAAGTGTTAGAGGACGGCTCTGTTGTAAACAAAGAACCGATAAAACAAGTAAGGCGTGTGGTGACATTTTGTTTTGTAGTGATTTTTAAAATATTTCAGTATAACATATAACAAGAATGATTTGCTTTAAGCTATTGCGAAAGAAATAATCAGCCTAGAAGTGTCAAATAATGAATGCCTAACTGGGTGGAGTCTGAGACTAAGAGTTTGTAGCAAAATGCCCCTCCCACCAAAATCGCACCAGTGGTTAAACTCGGGCTTTCCACTGACCTAAATGAAACATTCCTTCTAAACCAATGTAAAAATGTTGTTAATAAAAAGTATATTTACGATTGCAAGATACTTACTTGTTGCCGTTGTTTATCAGTCTTTGCGATTTCCGGCGCCGTCTAAAAGCAAGTAATAGTCACATAGTTTTCATACACCAGACAATCAATGTATCTAAATAAATAGTGCACAGCATTGTTAAAACACTTTTTGATTCCTTTAATTTAGAATAGGTTAATTTATACCATTTGCTGATCATGAGGGGAACATGTTTAGGGGAAGCGTTACACTATCTCATTTTCATCTAGAGTGGAATTATCAGCTGCATCTTAGGGTTTAATTGCACGCACATGACCCAAATAAATGAGTCCATTTGTTAATTATTGCTAAAAATTGCACAAGGCATCAAATTATTGAATTAACATGAGCTATCCTTTCAGCGGGCGAAGCGGCGGGTATATCTGCTAGTTGTTAGTAAAACCTTTTGATTCCTTTAATATTATAGCATTTTTAAAATGAAAAGTATATTATACCATCCTTTATTATATACCAGTTTGTAGCAAAATGCCCCTCCCGCCAATTTCGCACCAAACGTTAAACTCAAGCATTTCCAGCGACCTAATTGAAACGTTCTTTCTAAAACCAATGTAAAAATGTTATTAATTAAAAAGTTTATTTATTATTACAATATACTTACTTGTTGCCGTTTTTTATCACTTTTCACGGTTCCCGGCTCCCTCTGAAAGTAAGTAATAGTCACATAGTTTTCATGCACGAGACAATCAACGCATCTAATATAAATAGTGCACAGCGTTGTTAATAAAAATATTAAAGGAATCAAAACCTCTAATATTTTAGCATTTATAAAATGAAAAGTATATTATACTATCCTTTTTAGCGAATTTCCCCTATAGGGAAGAAGCTATTACCGTAGGTCTCATGGTAAGACCTAAGCTCGGGACCACTATAACTTTTCGTTTTGGGGCCCCCAGAAGCAAAAAACACTATTCGTTCGAATTTATATATATATATATATATATATATATATATATATATATATGTGTCTGTTAGCACGATAGCGGCCGCAAAAATGGTCCGATCTTTATGAAATTTGGTACGGACATGTAAAGTGGTAATCAATTGGACGAGTTCGTGAACCAGCCCGATCGGACCACCGGAAGGGGGGGTAAAGGGGGATAAACCCCCCCAAAAATAGGTTTTTTGAGTTTTTCACATAGAAAAATAAAATTTATCGAATTTTTGTGGGCACCATTGAATTCAGCTCAAAAAAACAAACAATTTAGTATTTTGAATCACTGCTCTATGTCCATTGGTTACCGAGATATTGAAAGTGGTAAACACAGTACGTTGTCCCAATGTTAACCTTATGGGAAATAAGATAAATTCTATATCTCGGTTATTTCTCAGCATATCTTGTTAAAACTTGGTAAATAGCTTCTTCTAGTTAAGATATACTAAATATTGAACTAAAACCACCCAGTTTTCATATTCCTGTAGCAGCAAACCTGCATACTCATCCCCCATGTTATTCTTATGGAGCTTACCAAAACATGTTAAATCTTGCTATTTTGGATTGAAATATGTTGTTTTGCATTTGAAATTCGCTGAGTATGCAGGTCTGCTGCAACGGGGGGTATTTATATATGAGTTCGTAGCAAAATGCCCCTCCCACCAATTTAGCACCAAACGTTAAAAGGAATGTTTCACTTAGGTCGCTGAAAATTTTCAGCGACCTAAGTGAAACATTCCTTTTAAAACTAATGTAAAAATGTTATTAATTAAAAGGTGTATCTACTATTGCAATATACTTACTTGTTGCCGTTGTTTATCAGTATTAACGATTTCCGGCTCCGTCTGTAAGTAGTTAATAGTCACATAGTTTTAATACACAATACAATCAATGTATTTAAAAATAAATAGTGCACAGCTTTTAAAATGACATTTTTCAATTCTTTTACCGCTATAACATTTATAAAATGAAAAGGATATTCTGCTATCCGTAGCAATAAACGCTCTGATGTCGTATCCCACATTATTATAAAAAAATACTTTAATAAATGTGGGCTTTTCTGGCGCTTAAAATCCCCTAGAGATTCAGGCCAGGGGCTGCATATAAATGTATGTGTATATGTAATTAACAAACATTTTTCAATATATATACAGCGTTGATTTTAAGCATTAAAAGAATGAAAATGTTATTATAAAAATAACCTACTTCGGAATACCCTACGCAAAGAATAAAAAATAATTTACTACTCCTTGACTTTAAAACTTCCACAATTTAAAAATTCAGTGGCAGTGGAATCAGCATGTAATGTTTCTCGTCTATTTCAATGAACCTATTTGCTGCACAAAATAAATAATCTATATGCAGTATACTGCGGATAATATATATATATATATATATATATATATATATATATATATAGTCCTTTGAATGAAAAACCCTTTTTCACGTGTTAAATGACGGCACTCTTTTAAGCTACGAACAAATAACAAACCTTAGGAGCATGATGACATGTTATGTGTAGTGCAGTGTTTCCCAACCTTTTGGTGCATACCATGTTTTAAATATTTTGGCGTACCATTGCAAGGACCTCCCTTCCTTTACCACTGAAGCATTCTCTCCAAAAATGCCCATAGTTACCCTTTTGCGGTTTTTTACAGCTAAATTTATTTTATTTTACTTTTCAACACACATTTTTAGATCATACTTTGATTATAAGGATATTTTGATATTATATTATATGTTCACGTCAGCTATGCTCAATAATTTTGCACTCAATTTGGAAAACAAACCGTATGAATTTCAATATGAATATCGTTAATGTGAGAGGATGTCTAGGTACACGAGGAAAAAATAACCTTGTCCGATATTTGGAGCTTAACGTATTTCTCATATTTAAATTAAAAAAATTAACATAAATAAAGTATTCAAAGCCATTCAAAGTAAACTGTCTTTTCACCAATGATCTTATATTGCGTCATATTGTAAAAATTTTTACAACAAGATCGACTTAACTGGACTTTGCGTTCAAAATAGAAAATACCTTTGTTTGGTAAACCGTACAACTAATAAACTAGTAATACTTCCGAATTAACAGTATAAAACTGGCAGCATTATTTCATTGGAAAGAAAAATGTTTATGCCAAAATGTTTTGCAAAAAGAATTACTCTTAAAATGAAAAAAGTAACAATATTTCCTTAAATATGGTACGACATTGACATATTGTGATCAAAACAAATACGTTAAGGCGTTAAATTGCGACTTTACTGTTTGACGGGACAGCGTTCGTTCGTAAACCTAGGTTTTTGTTCTAACTAATTCTTCAATCTCCTGCGTACCACTTGAAATACCTTCGCGTACCACCAGTGGTACACGTACCACCGGTACGCACCACTGGTGTAGTGATTAAAAAATGCAGAGTAATATACATCTAAGAATGATTAAATTTAACCTATTTATGCAGTAAGAACCTAGAACCCAAAGAACCTCTTTCATATACTATCTCACTTACGGCTTAGCTCTTCTTTCTGTTAATGATAGCTAGAGATCGCCAGTGGTCGAAAATTCGACCAATTTTCAAAGTGACAAATAGGGATAGCTAATTTTATAAATAATCCCCGCATAAACCAATGTGTTTCGAAATACATTTCATATAGTACATATTTTCCATGTAAACACATAATATAACCAAACTGGGGGCCCAAAAACAAAAGAGAAAGACTCAGTCCTTGCAGTCCTGAAACAGTAAGGAAACTCTTTAACTCGATTAAGCCTAAGTTGTCCTGTGGTCTAGACGAAGTACACTCCAAACTAGTAAAGCATTCTATCTGGCACATATTTTTAATGGATCCATCCTCCAAGGAACGTTCCCATTTTAATTTTTTTTCCAATCAGACTTTTTAGGGGTGCGCCACAGGCAGAAAATGAATAAGAAAAGACACAAGTCAAGGATTTTCGTAAACTCCAGTCTAAAGAACATCTTAACGTCAAAATAATGCATCAAAATATTAGAGGGATATCTACCAAAGTTGACAGACTATGTCACTTGTTGAGTGACACTTCGCCTTCAATCCTAGTCACAATTGAGCATGGACTTAGCTACAGCTGTCTGTGTACCACAAAATTAGCTAGATACTCATTAATTGCCAGCTACTGCAGAGAAAACCACAAACTCGGAGGTGTTGCAATGTATATCAAGGACAGTTTGAATGTCAAATCAATAGAAATTGATTTTCAGAGTATTGTACAGACTTTATCTGTGAAGCAGCTCTGACAAAGGCCCAGTTTGGCAACACCGATCTCTACATCATTGGTCTTTACCATTCACAAGGATCACCACAATCAGCAATTGACATTGCATCTAACATACTAACATCCTTCCAAGCACAAACAGAGTTATCGTTATGGGCGACATTAACATCGACCGACTGAAGGATGAAGTGGACAATCGAATGCTAGAAGATGAACTAATGACCTTTGATATAAGACGACTTCCACTACCAGCTACAAGAATTACAAACACTTCAGCTACGTCTATAGACCTTATTTTTACAAATGTTCATGATATCCAGTTTAAAGTCTTTAAAACTGGTCAGACCATACCTCTCAAACATGCTCAATCAATTTAACAGCTCAACATAAACTGTGTCAGGATATTTCAAACAGCAGAAACTTCAGTTATAATGGTATGGACTCTTTTAAGGAGCTTATTAGCAACGAGAATTGTGAGAATGTTTACAGCAAGGAAGAAGTTTATGCAGCTTATGGCGAATTCCTAGGAACTGTCAGAAGAGCCATGGACTGTGCATGCCCCAAGAAAAAAAAGAAAGAGAAAATCCAAATCCAAACCAAAGTCCTTCTGTGATAACTATGCTAAAGAACTGAAAGCAATGTATATACAAGCCTTACATAAATATCAAATGACTGGCCAAGCAGAGGACAAAAACAACATGAATGCTATTAAAAAGCAATATGACATGCGCTTAAGAGCCTTACAATTAACAGCTACTTGTCAGAAGATCTCAAAGGCATGCAATAAACCCAAAGCCCTCTGGGGTATAATTAACTCTGAGAGGAAAGGAAATCAGCCTGAATCTAACACACCAATCATCAGTATTCAGGGAATACCCCAAAATGATCCTTACAAAACTGCAAATCATTTCAATTACACCTTTTCACAAATGGCAGACAAAGCCCTGAAGCACAGTCAACATCACACAACAGACCCTACCTCAATTTCAATAAATCATACTTTTAAGTTTAAAGCAGTAACACCTGAAACAGTAAGGAAACTCTTTAACTCGATTAAGCCTAAGTTGTCCTGTGGTCTAGACAAAGTACCCTCCAAACTAGTAAAGCATTCTTCACAATATCTAGCTGCACCACTGGCACATATTTTTAATAGATCCATCCTCCAAGGAACGTTCCCATCACCGTTAAAAGCTGCAAAAATCTTTCCAAAGTACAAGAAAGGTCTAAAGTCAGACGCTGGGAACTACCTTCCCATTTCCAATATCAGTACTTTTGCCAAAGTATTTGAAAAAGTTAACTAGCTTATGAACTATCTGAAGGAACATGAACTTTTGGCTGAACATCAGCATGGGTTCTTGAAAGGCAGGTCTACAACCAGTGCTTTGATTGACCTGATAGAACATGTCATAGACCAGCTGGAAGATAGAAAATATGTCTCTGCTACTCTGTTGGATTACAGCAAGGCATTTGATTGCATTGGACATGAGCAGGGTTTAAACAAACTAGAGGCTTTGGGAGTGCGAGGCAATGAAAATACCTGGTTCTCCAGCTACCTAACAGGTAGAACTCAGGTAGTTGAAGTCCAACAAGACATAAATAGCAAACGAATGTCAGCTCAGTCCAGGTCTCTGCCAGTAACTAGAGGTGTTCCGCAGGGTTCTGTCCTTGGCCCTGTGCTGTTCATCCTCTTCACTAATGACCTCCCATCCGTGTTCCAAAGTCAAGAAAACATCAAATGCATAATGTATGCTGATGACACGTCAATCTTGATCAGCAACAACTCAGCACAGGGCCTTGCAACTGACACCACTGATGCTCTTAACAAAGCCATAAGGTACAGTTCACAAAATGACCTTGCTATCAATCCAACAAAAACCGTTCATCTGAACTTTAGCCGCAGACAAGAACAACTCCCAGAAATACCATCAGTCAATTCAGCACCAAAAGCTAAACTTCTTGGTATCACTGTCGATTCTGACCTTACGTGGACAGCTCACATTAACAACTTGTGCAAAAAACTGAGCACTGGAGCATATGTAGTCCGACGTATGAAATGGAATGGATATGGATGGAATCCCATATCAGGGCAATAAAATCTTTCCCGGATTCTAGTTCTGCAGAAAAGGGCCATCAGAATCCTCTCTGATCTAAATTTCAGAGACAGTTGTCGTGAAGCCTTCAAAACTCTGGGGGTAGTGACTGTTGTGGGGCTCTATATTCATTCGGTAATTCAGTTTGCTGATGGAGAAAAATTCCCAAGCGCTGAAGAAATACATTGTTACAAAACAAGGCAGGCTAACACCTACTACCTATCAGCCCATCGAACAGCTCAGTTGGAGAAAAAGCCTTCCTACATTGGCCGAAGACTGTGCAATGCCCTACCAAAAAATATGAGGACACTAACTGGTGAAGAACTAAAGAGGGCACTTCACAAGTGGTTGCTTGATAAATCATATTACAGACTAAAGGAATTTATTGAAGACAAAAAATGAGCTATATGAAGGAAAAAAATTAACAATGAACTTTCAAATAATATTTTAAATACATTAACTTGTTTACTTTTCTTAAGGATCATGTAAATAAAGAAATATGACTATGACTATGACTATGACTTCATTTCTGGCTTATGGCATGGTTTTTAGTAATTAGTATTTTATTAAGATAATGACTATTTTAATTAAGAGTTCATGTTTTTTTAAGAATAATTATTGAATCAGAGGAAAGTAAAACTTCAGTCATCAAATCAGTTTACCCTGTACACCCCTTACCACAGTTCTCTCCCTCCCTCCATTAATTCCTCACTCTCTACTTCCTCCTCTTTCTTTCCACTTTTCCCTCCTTTTATCCTTCACTCTCTTCTTAACATCTCTCCTCCCTTCTTTCCTACCATTTGGAACTTTTTTCCTCCTTCCCTCTCTTCCCATTATTATCACTAAAATGTAATATATATTTTACCCATTATCCACTGATAAAAACAAAATTTGAATATAATGTGTCCATTTATACTCCGGTTGCCAAGTCCGGTGACAGGATTTTCGGGCCCCTGTGCAATTGAGAAACCCACCTTTTTTTACTCATCTCGATTCTGGGCCCCATTTTTACTAATCTCGCGTGGATCCGGGCTCCCTGTGAGTCCAGGCCCCTGTGCATTTGCCCCCCCCCCCCCCCCGGCGCTGGCCCTGCCGGTTGCATGTCAGTTAGTACATTGGATGATAGAAACTTAATGTACTTTTTTCTTCCCTTTTTAACAGATCTCTTAATCTTATTTAAGCAAGTAGACTTTATTTTTCCATATATATGTAAAATTTAACACATTTGAGTATGATATCCCTAATCTTCTCTAAGTAGTCCTGATTTAAATCAAATTCTATATTTTCACTCCATGCCCCAATTAAAATGTTTCTACATCAAATCTTTACTCTACGAAAAATAGCATGTGATAACAGCTACATATGATGCTAACTTTGTTTACATTTGGTTGCTATAATATCTCCAAAACAGCAACTCATAAGGCTAATGTTAATTTTTTCGAAATTTTAAATTGAATTTTCTACACTTCTAAAAGACTAATATAAATTTCAATGGGATTCTGCACATCTACAGGAAAATACAATTCTATCGGTGTGCTTAGATTTTTGCTGCGTTGCACACAGGCTGAGAAAAAAGGAGTACAAAAACCTAATGGAAAAAATGCTTGTCTATTAATATAAAGATGTCAATAATGACGAATATTATTCAAATAGATTCTTTGAATAGGGTGCAATAAACTCTATTCCTGGAACGGATGTGAAATTCATCCTACTATTAAAATTAATTTTTCAGGTCATTATACAAGAAAGGTCCTTTATTTATTTATATATTTGCAAAACCTCCTCTACAGCTAATCAATATTTCAAAATGATGGAAATTTGGTTTAGAAACTTGAATGAAACTACTTGGGAAATGTATACAGTATGTTCTGAAGAAAAGTTTCTAGAATAATACTAATTGATGTGAACAAAATAATTGAAGAATATGCTTATGTGCCCATTATTTAAAACTTCCAGTATTCTTTTTATCTGTCTAAAGATAAGGGGCATTTTGGACACGTTTAGATGTTATAACTGTAGAAATTAAAGAAACAAACTTGTTGATTTCTCGAAGCATTAGATTTTTTTACAAATGTTTTATCATGTTTGTCTAGTTTACATAGCACGGACTTTATTCGAATAGTACAATTTCACTAGTTTCAAAGTCGTCTCATGACTTATCAAGAAAGAAATTAATGGCAACATTATTTGTCATGATCTATAGTTAAAATCATTGTATCAGAGAGCATTATAGAACCGACTTTAAAAACTTAGTGATTTATAGTCAAAATATAGATGTACTGAATATATTTATCTAGGTACATGGAAAGTTAATCGTAATTAATAAGAAATAACTATATATTTTTTTATTCGATTGAAAGGCTTAACATGTTAAATATTTGCTATTGGATTTTAAAATGTGAAGCTAAAGAGGAATTAGCGTAGGATATAACTTACGAACTTATTCTTACGTACTCACATGCTCATGACTCACCTGTTCTTTCTGTAAATGATAATATCATTACAAAGAAATAAAATACAAATACCGTCCTTAAAGAATGCGATCGAATGAAGTACTTAATCTAAAGTAGACAAGCAATGGAATCTAAATATTAATTTTGTTTGAATATTTGAATAATTAAAAATAATAATTGTAATATTATTATTATTACTAACTAATACACATTAATAAACTAATTCAAATAACAATAATTTCAACTATAAATAATATAAAAATTGTCTGTCATTATCTACTGTTCAATTCACTGTTACAGCGAAGGTTATAGAGCGTTTAATTTGAATACAGCGCAGTCATAAGTTGCAGCTACAAACCATTTTCTTATGCTTGAGAAAATAATTAAACTTAACCAGCTAAGAAAATGTATTATTTTAAGTTTTATTTAATTCATGTACTTGATGGTGAACTATTTACCATCGGATATTAAAATGTCAGTTAAACAGCAATAAAAGTATAGCAATAACACAGTGAAACTTTTCCAGATACTTACTGGGTTATGGTTTCCCACTGCTGGTGCCTGTAAATGACAATATACATTACTAACAAATATTATTTGGACAGTATAGTTAAATAATGCAAGATATTTAAGGGTTGGTTCTAAAATGTATGCTACGAGAATCTCGAAAAAATTTAAATAAATATCATTAATCATCATGTTAGTTACACTTGTCATTTTATGATTTTGAAAACCCATTATAAGGGCACCCTGCATGCTCAAAAATATAGTGATTTTTTTCAGACACCTATAATTTTCATTAATTGTTTTCTTAAACAATAATTTAAGTATTACCTATAGTCTTCACGGAAACTACATTTCTTGCACAATACATTTATGTGCACTCAATGCATCGTTCTTCAATTAGTTATAGCGTATGAAAAGAATTAAATTTAATTAAGTTCTAATAAGTCTAAATAGAAGAGAAACAAGATGTAAATTTTCATTGAATTATAGTGGCTAACACAATGGGTTGAACTATCAAGGAAAATAATTGAGGGACAACTTTATTTTGCCTTGTACATAGTTAAATTCACAAATTTAAGAAAGGGTTAGAACATTAACTTTTTAATACTTAATGATTTTTATAATCAAAAGCTTCATCTGCTCGATATCCCTATACTTAAGAAAGTTTAACGTAATCATAAAGGAATGTAAATTATTGTAATTTTAAATCGATCAATGCACTTGATATTGGAGTTTTTATTGATCGGATAATAAAATATGAAGTTGAACATGGATTAACACAGGGAAAAAAGAGTGAAACTTTCCCAGATACTTACTGGCTTTTGATCTTCCACAGTTGTCTGAAAATTATAATTTCATTACTAATAAAGATTATTAAAATATTTAAAGAATACAATAAATTAATCGCTAATCCTGAAGTGTACTAAAATTAAAATGAAATTCTAGATTGGGTATTAAATAGTGTGAATACGTTTCCTGAAAAAGGCTCAAGGATGTGCACAATTCATTTCAAGGATATGTGTACGAACGTGTCTTTCCATTCTATTCTACCGGTTAAAAATGTTGGGGTTTTTATTTTATTTTTTAATTTTTTCATCTACTAACTATAGTGAACGATATCAGCAGACTGACACATTCTTTCTCCCTTAAAGCAATTTAAGCCAATAAATCCTCCAATAAAAAAATTACAACTATTTCACAAATTATATGCCAATTTTTATAAAAAGCAGATAGTAACTACCGGAGATATCGGATTTGAAATATTTTCCATTAGAACAACATTGGACAGCGCACTACGTTTACCGCCTTAAGACAATTTCAGTTATCTCCGCAACCAGTTGACGTAAACTAATAATAATTCTTAGTATTGAATAAATATAATTGAATTATAATTATATTATAATTATAATTCAATATTTAGGAAATTGCAATCATAAGGCAGTCATCTGAGTGGGTACTGGCCATCAACAACATAATACAAATAGACAGAGCATCCCTATCTTAATAGCATTGCAGCAAATGAAGCAGGGGCCGCCATATTCTTTCGGTATAGAAACACAAAACGACGCCTAAAACCGCGTATTCTGACAGTGCTCACGTTTCAAATAACTCATAGTTTATAATAGTTATTATTGAGGCCTTAGGTTGAAATTTTGCACGTGAAGAGTCCTTTAGATTTGAACAGTAATAGTATCAATCATATTACCAAAATAATTTCTGTTCTATTTAAAAAAATGATAAAAGTCATAAGTTTTTATTCAATTTTTAAACATGACATGAAAAAAGTAGTCGACTACTACTTTTTTTATTTTTTGGTCAGGTAAAATAAAAAACGGTGGAAATTGTTGCTAAAAAGTTGAATTTCTTAAATAATACTTTTTGAAAAAATTAGCTGCCGTAGTTTGGTCGATAACTTAGTTATTGTGGGAGAGTTTATCCGTGTGGCGCCTGCATAAAAACAAAATCAATCCTAAACTGTTGTTTACAAAAATGAAGTCGACTACAAAAATAAAAATGTGGTATTAAATTAAAGGTCTGAACCTCACAATTACTATGGTACCAATTATAAATGGTTTAGAAGCATTTTACGTATCGTAGGAACGATACAGGTGCATTCCGCGGCAGCAGCTTCTCTTAAAAAATGTCAGGACAAGCTTCTAGGTTATCGAATTTCACGATGTGTAAACTGCCTCTAAACAGTTTATAATTGGTACTATAGTGATTGTGAGATTCAGACCTTTAATTTGATACCCTATTTTTTAATCTTTTAAGTAATTTGTTCCGCTATCTTGTCACCGACTAAGGACAATCTCCTGCTTCATCGCGCGTGGGCCGATGCTCCATCTATTTGTACTATGTGGTCGATGGTACTGGCTTACCACCCAAAAGTCCCGGGTTCAATTTCTGACAAGGGCTCATGACAATTATATATTTTCAGACTGCCTCGTAGGGCACAAAAAGCCGTTGATCCCGGCTACTGTATTGGTCGATAGGCCATGACAGAGGCACTAGTTGCGACTAGATAACTCTTGAACCAGACCTTCGCCAGAAGGCTTCATGGAATTACTGTTATATTTGTAAATAATTATAATTAATACATCTAAATTATAATATTTATAATTCAATATTTATATATATATAATTACCATAGGCAACTAATAATTATAATTCAACTCACTGGATTATATATTTTTGAAAGCAAACTTTAATGGTTACAAGCATATTTTGATTAAATATTATAATTTTACGTAAATTTAGAAAATTTAAATTTGAATCACTTATATCCCCATAACTTCTGAACCTGAAATTACATAAAATCGGTTCGGAAAGGGGGTACACAAATACCGTCAAAAAAGGGTGGTACAGAATGGTTTTGGGTGAAGTAATTTTGTTTGTCATCGAAAGCACAAAAACTTTGAACATTTTATATAAATCGTTAAAGCCGTTTTTGGAAAATTTGATTTTTGTAGTTTTTGTTGGGGCTATAAATATTAAATATCCTTAAAAATATAAATTAAAAAAAGAAAAATAACGCCTGGTGATATGGTTTTATTCCTACATGCCGAATCATAAAGATCCTTTTTTTATCTTTAAAAAAATATTAATACACTGTTAGTCATAAATCTCAAGCAGTTATCATGGAGTAAAATACGTACCAATCCTGTTCCTAAGGCCGCGTAGGTAAGTCAGCAGAATGTTGTTAAGTGCTTGCGACGAAACCAAGCCACTAAACTTCTAAATTAGTATAACGAATTAAACGAATATAGCTGAATGTACTAGTTAGCAATTACAGTTTATTTTTCATTAAACATGCTAGGAATAAAATATAAGCTGACTGGGGAAATATTACGAGGAGTTCTAACTATAAATCTAATATGGTTCCGTATTTCTACACTCCATCTTAAAAACTGTTTACATCATGAGCAATATATTTTTTATCTTAAGATGGGATCAGATTCTAGATCCCGTAACATTATAGGATTATTTTTACTATTCGGTGTCCGCAAAACTAAATCGCATCATAAACTCGCCATCACTAACAATGAATTTAAAATAAATAAAAAGGGAAACATTCAAGATTTAATTTAGTACTTACAGGAGCTTGTATAATATATGTTGGCTGTATCCCAATGTTTCCATAAATCTCCTGTAAAAGAAGCATTAAATTGTTTTAAAATTTGAATTCTATGTATCTTAAAATAATACGGTAAAAAAGTTTAAATAAGAGCAATCCTCGTTCGACTCTCTTTAAAAGCCAGAACCTGTCCTGGTTGGTGACTGTGCAAACGTAATTCTTTTTTTTCTGTCTGGTAAGAATGACAAAGGCAAAGATCCATCGTTACTAATAAAAGACCACACAATAGCTCGTTAATACTTCAAGTGAGCCATCTAAGATACTTTGAAGTCACAAAAGGGGGTTACCAATTTACCTTTTCCTAGGTAAAAAATAAATTGAAAGTTCTCATTATAAAACCTTAGTGAACACCAATTTAAGTACCCAATATATAATTTTCAAAATTCCCGAATCATTTTGAATTTTAGAGAGAAACACAAAAAGGTGTCGATGATAGGAAAAGAACTCAAAATAAAAAGTATTAATAAAATAAAATAAAATAAAATAAAATAAAAATCTTTGAAACTATAAAAATTTAAAAATCTTAAAGAATCCCTGTATTGAAAAGTTTATTAAGAGATTCGTATTTGAAACGTTTATGCAGGTTTACTGTGTTTGGTAGGTTAAAGTGAGTTCTTCTGAAAATACAGTACATGATACATAAACTATTAGAAGTCGCAACCTAAGCATTATTAAGTTACGTCAATGAATAAGAATGATATAGGCTAGATTATATTAGTTCCCATTATGATAGCATTTACGGGAGCGGCCTGGCATAGTGGTTAGAGCGCGGGCTTTCGATCTCGGAGGCCCGGGTTCAAATCCCGCCAATCACCAATGGCATTTTCGCTATGTGATAATGCCGTGACCCACTAGGCCTAGCCTGAAGTAATGTGTAAAACGGTTCCGGGCTAGGTCTAGTAGCGACCTGGGATGTGAAGGGAGGACAATAAAAAAAAAAAAAAATTATGATAGCATTTGGTCATCGATCTGTGTTAGTATCTTCCAATATACTTGTGGTCATTAATAACAGAGCAATAGAGTTTCCTAGAAATGATAGAGCAAAAGGGGTTATCTGAAGTTCAAGGAAATGTTTTAATAGAAAACAATATTTACATGCTGAGGCTAAAGGAATATTAATATTAATAATCCTGTGCACTCAAACATTATCCTCCACTTCTCCTGCCCTTATTAACTTAAATATTTTAACAGATTTTCCCTATACATCAATATTCAACGCTAATCAGATTTCAATTATCTACCTCTTCAGGTCCCAAAAAAAGTTGTATTGTTCGCTGATGACATTAGTGTCACAATAAAAGAAAATAACTACAATTAACTCAAAACTGAATGAAATAAAGATTTTATTTCAATTAAATGGTATTTTATTAAATGCAAGTAAAACTAAAATAACGCTTTTTCAATTCAGAAATAACAGCTACTATTAGTTGTATAAAACTCCTTTCTATATATTACTGATTGCCATAGATTTCTTGGATTAACTTAAGACAAAAATTTTAATTGAAGGAAGCATGTATTTTTTTGTAAGTAAATTAAGTTCATTCAGATTTGCATTTATAATTCTACATAAATCTGTTTTATTGAAGACTTTAAAATCGTGTATTTTGCCTTCATTCATTCATTTCTAAAATAAGGCATTATTCTATGGAGAAACCATTGATTCTAACACAGTTTCACAAAGTCCAACTGTCATGGCTATAGTAGGAGCAAATTTTAGAGCTAGCTGTCGCCATATTTTTTGAGATTTTTAAAAATTCCTTTGGATTGCATGTTAATTTAAGAAAAAACATTGTTCATGTACATTTAAATTTTAATATTTTGCTTAGTATCAATTCCATCAATCATAAAATACAAGAAATAATTACTTGTTCGACTATCCAATTCCACCTTCCTCTTTTTGAAAGAAGCCCGACTTATATAGGAATTAGATAGTATAGTAAAATACCGGCTACATTCAAATTGTTCACATCTCGAAAATTTAAAACGAGTCCAAAACATTAGATCCTTCTTCAATGACAAGAAATTTTACACCGTTGTTAAATTTTAAATGACAAAGTAACATTGGTTTGATCCCTTAAAAATGTACAAGCCCATGTGAGTTTATTAAAATTTATGAAACATTATCATGTTTGTTACATTCTATTGTATAAAATATTTACAAAGCATTTATTGTCGTATATTTTTTCGATTGCATCTGTTTGAAGTACTATTGTAATGTTATGAAGCGTGTCTGTGCAAATAGATTACTTATGACTTATGACGTAAATGTTCATCAATGTACTACTGTGTATTAATGTACTACCGTGTATTAATGTTCATCGTGTTTACTCATGGCATGTGAATAGCATCACCGGGCTTCATTGGGTATTGTGAGGTTTTAAATATATATAAAAGATATTCGAAGGACCGAGAAATTTACAAAATAAAAATACATAATGCGAGTTTGAAAATATATTGAGATTAGAGAACACAAAATAGAGACAAGTATAAACTACATTGCAATGTGAGAACTAGAGTAATAATAATAAACAATAACAAGAGTCATATTATAAATAATTAAGTTTGACATGCATGAAATAAATCACATGTCATGGAAGAGAGTTCGTGGAGAAATAAGAGAAAGAACTGAACAGGTATGAAGCAGTTTAAAGACGGGGGGGAGGTTAAGGGTGTTCGGTTGATATTTTTCGAACTTTAATATTTTATCAGTGCATTTTATGTTATTTTATTTACTCACTGAAAAACAATTTACTATGAAAAATTCACAATCACAGATAACTTCGTATGCGTGCATGCAGCGATCAAACAGTAAAAACATAACTATGAAAAGTAAGATAGAAATTAACATGTGCTGCAAAAGCATAAGTACAACTTATATTCATAAGTTATACAACACATTTCTAAACATTACTGATTGCCATAGACTTATTATGGTAACTTTGGACAAAACTTAAAATTGGAGGGAGCATGTATTTTTTCAAATTATTGATCCAAAAATCCTGTAAGAAGATTTTTGTGTACTCATTCTTAAACAAAGAATATAAAGAAAGGTAAATGTAAAGTAAATATGAAATAGGTGCCGCGAAATAGCTAACAGCAATCATTATAAAGAGCTGCATAACCCTGTTACACCTTTTATTAAAACTTTTGTCTTCTCATACTAAATTTAAATTATTTTTCTATTTGATATGGCTTTTAGTTAGCAATAGAAACAATGTATGAACAAATTTAGAATGAATTTTTTTAAGAAAGTGGCTAGAGCACAGCAAAGATTTCTAAGGGCGTCTTACGTTTTAATTAAAATTTTTATATAACATCGGTGCGAAGTTTCCATTTAGTCTGGGTTAATTTGGTAAATTTTCCTAAAATGCTTGGACCAAACATATAAATAATGGCTTTCTTAAGATTACAGACTGAAATATGTTGTCATTAAAGGGTTTTATTTTCTAGGCTATAACAGTTGTAATAAAGCAAAACGTTTTTATTTCCGATTACTAATATTTTAGTTGTGTTTTATTTGTTGCATTATGTGCCATAGATTATCAATTTTATTCCAACAATCCAAAAAAAAGTTATACCACTTAGATAAAAGAGGTACTCCTAAGAAGTTGTCCCAAGATGAGATCTTTTAACCTAAGATTTTGATCAAAAGATCCTGGAATACAAGACGACTGGCGGGGAGGTACATATTGAATTAGAGAGAATTAGAGAGATGAGTATGTTAAGAAGTAGAGAGAAAAAGTTTGTGCTATCAAAAGATGGGTGAAAAGGACCTACGAAACAATACAAACAATTGTGTACCAAGAATTGACTCAAAGGTAAACTGGCTTGAAAATAATTAATTGCGAGCAATAATTTGCTTCATACGCTGCACTGGGTATGTTGCAATACCTGTAGAGTATGAAATACCCTACAATACAAAATATGCACAGTGTAATAGCTTTGGAATAAAGTATTAATTTAAGTTACAATAACTTGAGAAAATATGTTACAATGACTTGAACCGTAATAAAAAAAATATAGGCTCATACTTAATTTATTTGATGTACTATGCTAGAAGTATTAAAACAATGGTGATATTACAAATATTAATAATACGAGTGTTTTATTAATATTAATATTAATTTAATTATATTATTAATTAATGCAAATAGTAATTTACTCGTAGTTTTATTACGCAATCCAGGCTTAGATAGGCTTTGCTTAAAATTAGAAAAAACTTATAGGCACTTAAAAATGTTATATACCATGAGTAGTTAAGTAATATAATAGTTTTGTGGTAGATGGGAAATGTTAAAATTAAAATATTGATATGGGTGTTAGGATAGATATGTGTGATGGTATGGTAGTGGGAGTTAGTTTTATGGTAAATGGGAAAATGTTGAATATTGATATGGGTGATGGTATAGGTGTATGGTTGATATGTGAGATGGTATGAGTGTGGGGTTAGTTATTGATATATGTTATGTGATGGTGGGTAGATATGTGATTTTTTTTGTCTATATGTGTGATGGTATGTGTGTGGAGGGGGTAGTGTGTGTGAGAGTATGGGTTTTGATATTAAAAAAAATTATAAATATTAAGAATCTACATATAAAAAGTGTTAATGTATGTATTAAAAAAAGATGTGCAAGAATATTTGATATTATTTTTTTCTATATTTTTAATTTTGTTGTTAAATTGTGAAACAAATCTTAGGTCTATATTATTGTTTATTAAAAAAATATTGTAATGAAGGATATGATATAAAAATATCTACAAATGTTACTGTAATAAATATCAAGAATGATTACATGAAATATATAGCTGTGGAGAAATGGTATTAATTGGATGAAAACTTAGTTCATCTGAGATTTTTCCATGTAGAAGAACCAAGAATAGTGTCTTCAAGAAGATCACCTTTGATGTAATTAATTTTGTATTCAATAGAATATAAATGGCTATATTCATTTCATGATATTTTACATACGATATCTTTTTAATAATTGTTAGAGTTATTTTTTTTATTTTATAACTTTACCATTGTTTATAGTTTAATTATAAGTTAAATCCTTAAAAATAAAAAAATAAAAAATAAATACCTGGAGATGTTATAATCTTATACCAGTTTTTATTTAAAGAAAATATCACGTTAATATCAGAAAGCATCAATTGTAGTTCAGAATAGTGAGTTATATTTCCAGAAAATATAATTTGTGTTTAAGCATAGTATGATCTTTTAATGATAAGTAACTGTTGAAACTTTTTGAGATTTAGCTCAAACAATAAATTTACAGTGTTTATTAGAATTTTTATCTTTTTTGTTTTTTTTGTTTCAATAATTTTCTATTTTTAAATAAAAATAAAACTATTTATTTAGAAATAAAAATAATAAAATGAAGTATTAGTTAAAACTGTTCACTGTAATAATTTTTAATACTCAAACTTTAATACCTGTCCTCTTGACCAGAAAACACTCCGTGTTTTTGTAAGAGGATTTCGTCTCTTATAGGAAATTTGTTGTAAACAGTAAACCAAGAGTTGAAAAGGGGTTGAATATACTCGGATTAAATCGGAATAAAATCACTTTAAGGGAAACACCGAAAAGCTGATCCAGAAGACGCAGACAATGAATACGATATGCATGGAAACAAATCAACCCGCAGTAATAAATCATACAGTCGCTGTTAGACCGTGAGTAAACGTAGAATGAGCACGGAAAGAATGTTGCGTATGTACTTCACTATCATGTACTTCATTAGTATTGCCTTGACGATATTTTGCTCAAGGTTCTTCCCGAACGTCATACATCACATTATGACGTTCTAGTCTTAAATCTCAAATCTCATCATTCCAATGATGCGTCCGTGACCTTCATCATCATTATCATTATCATGACGTCAAGTTCATTCCTAGTACGTCACACCAATATAACTTCTGGTGACATCCATAACTAACACCATTAGTTATGGTGCACCGTCATTAGTTATGGAGTTGGCGGAGCGTCCGCCTTCGCTGGTGTCAGGTGGTAGCTCAGGGGTAAGCGCTGGGTCTATGAGTCAAACGTCGCTGGTTCGATCCTGGCGGCGGGCGACTCCTGATCCAGCATGAGCGGTCACCTCTGGCTGGCCTACGTGACTGTTGCCTCCACGGTACCTCGCTGTCTTTAGATCGCCGCACAGGCTTATTGGTCCATGGCGATGGGCATTTGTGGTTTAAAAAAAAATAACGGAATTGAATACAAATGATAAGTGTGTATATAGTTCAGAATCTTCTCACAATACAATCTGAGTAAGAAGCCATTTGTTGGTAAACATCGTGTTTAACTCTGAAACAGCCCCTCTGACAAAAATTAAACTGCTTATACAAATTTTTAAATGATGATTTATGATTACCTCAATCAAAGAAAGAAATAAAAATGCTATCAGATAGTCAGCAAATGCAATGAATATTTTATGACACAAATTACCTTAAAAACATGAACATTAGAGAGCCACAATTATTTTAAGTAATTTATGTATTAATAACTAAAATAACAAACTAATATTTTAATTAAGAATAAGGCGATAATATTTTTGTTACAGTGACGCACTAAGCCACACTAAGTGTTGACATACCACACACACACTTAAGAACCATAACCGCCACTTGAGGTTGTTGCGTGTTGCCTATGCAGCTATATCATACATCTCGTAGATCTGTTAATAAACATTGACATTTCAGATGATAAGAACTTTTATTATAAAAATATTTAAAAAAAATACTTACATAGATTTTATAGAGTACTATGTATCGAACTCAAACAGTTAAAATTAAATATGTAGATAGACGAAATTAACACATATAATCCCATCATTTATAAACCCCACAAATTCATACAATCACACATATATAAAAAATAAAAAAATAATCACCAATATCACACCCTCCATTCACATACGATCTAACATACCACATCACATAACAATATCTTTACAATACCATCACACATAATTTTTTTAACCATACACCAATACCAACAACAATATCAATAACTTTTGACATTTTTCCATTTACCATAAAAACTAACTCCCACTACCATTACCATCTTAAATATCTAACCTAACACCCATATCAATATTTTAATTTTAACATTTTCCCATTTACCACAATACTATTATATTACTTAACTACTACCATGTTTGTTAAATTAATTCAAAATGTTCCATTAGAAAAAATTTTTTTTATGTTGTCTTATGCCAAATATGCTGTTACATATGTAATGTCATGATCAATGGTATGCTCTCTTAATTACTTACTATTTGTGATGGTGGCATCCTGCTGTCAATTGAGTTTACTTGAATTCACTTTTTCTATTCTAATTGGGGAAGGAACTGGCCAGGATTAAACTAAATTGACTCCTCGTGAAATGTAAGTTTATTGTAATTATAATTAGAAACTGATTGATTTACATTGTATAAAATATTATATATAAAGTCCATGATTTAATTCTCAATTTATGTGTAAATGACTGGAAAACCAAGATTATTCAAAACCACTGTTACACATTTCATGTTCTGTTTTGTCTTAAATTTTGCACATGTTCATAATTTTTAAATTTGCCTTTTACATTCATTTTGAATAATTGTATGTGTGTAATACTAATTTGTCGGGGTTATTTGTTTATTTCCAGACGAGGTTCGAGTCTAAGAATTATTCAAGTCTAAGGATTATTGAAGCCTAAGAATTAATTATTTCAATATAAGAATAATGCAGCTATGAAATTATCTGAGTCTAAGAATTAATAAATATAATTCTCAAGTCAACAGCTAACGTTATTCTGCAAAGTAAAATTATCATCCATAGCTACATTACCAATTGTGATGCCAGCCTTTCTCAAACTACCAAGTAAGAATGTTCCTTATATTTCACCCTCATCCATTTATAACTAATTACTTGCAGGTATGTCTATAAATTTGTACTTATACCAAGAATATGTTCATTTCATTCCTAGCAGAAATTCAGTCTCAAAAATATTTTAACAATATTATACCAATTGGCCCAAACAGTATATTTATGAATTATTTTGTGCATGTGTTTTTTATTGTACTTGCCTATTGTAAGAGATTGTAAAAAGGTTTTGCTAAAAATCTACTTAATTGCATATACGTAAGACTTTTATAGTTTTATATTTCTCATATTTCATTCGATACTCTAAAAATGCTATAATATTGTCAAATATTGTCAATAAATACAGTATTATCTTGAACTAGTACACAACAATACTTACCTTATATGGAAGAGTGTATACTGGTTTGACGCTCGTCATGTCCGGCTGTAAAATAATGAAAATTACTGTTATAACCATTAGCAATTTTAATTTTTATTTTAAAACTTGAAACTGTACGAAAATATAGTTAGAGTAAATTATAGAAAATATTGTAGTAAAAATCCTGCCTACATAGTCTCTGCTATTTCTTAAACGTTGGTTCTCTAATTATTGCCATATTTCCGATTGGCAATCGATTTCTAGCTTCGACTACTGGCAGCGCGACTGGGAAGCCGAGCCGAGGGGACGTTGGACCTTCCAGCTCATACCTTCCGTCCGACCATGGGTGGAACGGCAGCACGGCGAGGTCGATTACTACGTGACCCAGTTTCTTTTTGGGCACGTGTACTTCCGAGCCTATCTGCACCGGATGGGCAAAGTCGCCAGCCCGGACTGTCTGTATTGCCCCGGCATCCCAGTCACGTCCGAGCACACCTTCTTTCAGTGCGACAGTTGGCACGTCCTCCGAGCCTCGCTTTCATCTGAGATCGGCGTGGTCGTCAGCCCCAATAACATCGTCGGAGCTATGCTCCAAGAGGAGGTCAACTGGAACTGTGTCCAGCACTACGTCCAGGCCATTTTTCGGGCGAAAAAGGTCGACCTCGATCGGCCTTAATCCTCAGATTTTCCCCGTGGAGTTTGCCTAATAATAATATCAAAGGCGTAATATCAAAGGCCTAGCCCGAAGTAATGTGTGAAACAGTTCCAGGCTAGTGTCCTCGGTGCCGAGGGAGGTGGTTTAGTCGGTAGTTTACGGGACATCGAGCTCGTGGGAGTCCGACACTACTGAGGGGACAATGAGCCCCTCAGTGTGCGTAAATGCATTCCACCTCCTACAAAAAAATCAATTTCTAGCAAGTTTGTTGAATATATATACATATTTTTTTAATCAGAGTGAATGAATTGTAAAATTCCTAAAGTAAAATTTACTTGATATAGTTTAATATATAAGATATAAAATATAAGATCTTACGCATTACGCTATTTAATCTTAACCATACGGTTTTGCAGGAATCGGCAGCGTTGTCATTATGAGTGACAATATTAGCTTCTCTATTTTCATTGTTGCCGATCCACTAAGTATTCCGTATCCAATCTTAGGTAATATACAAAAAAACTGTAGAGTAATTAAAAAATGACGGTGGAAAATCCAAAGCTTTAAATTTTAGGGGGCAAGCCAATGAAAACCAAATATTGCTGTAAAAATAAATAATGGCTCTGAATAATTATGTATACTTCGTCCTTTGGTATTCTAAAGAAATATCCAAATATAAAATGCATAAAACACATTCCAACAAAAAACGCGAAGAACTTAACTTTCTTAGCTCTTCAGAGATAGTTTGGAGCCATGTTTTAAGTTCGAATAGTTCATGGCAGGTTTATTTATACTCCAGGCAACGACAAAGTATAGGGGGAAAGTTTTTGAACAAAATGTTTGTAACTTTGATTGGACTAGTTGGGAGATGAACATATCAAAAGTCTCCATCCGTAGCCATTGAGCAGGGGAAGGAGGGGGTCTGAAGGTACCATTTTAAAGTTTTTCCTAAATATTTAAAAACTATCAACTTTAATATACCCTGTTAATTTAGAGAGTGAAAGAAAAAAAATTTCTTGTAAGAAAAGTACATAACACGTTTGTTTTGTTCCAACCATTTACAAGATAAACACTAATTTCAGTAATATCTAAATAATAAGTCTTCCTTAAGAAATACATCAATTATAAAAATTGGTCCAAAGTTAAGTCCTGGGTTCACTCATAATAAAGTTGTAGTATCCACAAATTTACAATAATTTCTTGAGAAATATCTATTTTTATGAGCTCCCCAATGCCTTGAATTTAGACTAATTTTTACGATTTAGGTGTCAAATTACTGGAAGGTTTATCAAGATTTCATAAATTCTGTTTACTTTCCTTTAGGTGAAGAAGCGTTGTTATATTGGACATTTACTTTACGCTCAAATTATTATGTATTGCTTATGAAAGAAATAATAGTTTTGGAGATACCCTCAAAAAACAGGCAAAAAACGTGGATATTTTTGTTTAATTTTTAATATTTCCCTCGATAAAAAATTTTGCACAGGTTTATATTTGTACGCATAGTGAAATTTTGTTTTTTAATGATATTCCGAAGCCATTAACACAAAAATCTCGGAGACTGTATGATTTACCCAAGTCAAAACATATACCGCCTGGTCTATTTAGGATGTTAAGGAAATGAGTGATTGTCTTGTAAATGGGTGGACCAAAATAACACTTTATGTACTTTTCTTACAGGATATTCAATTTTCCAATTCAATAGACATATTAAAGGTTGATAGTTTTAAGATGTTTAGGAAAAAACCTAAAAAAGGTACCTTCAGACCCCCCCCCCCTTCCCCCTGCCTAAGAGCTAGAGACGGGGACGTTTTATATGTTCACCTCCCAACTAGTCCAAACAAAGTTACAAAGTCAAAAATGGTGTTCCATGAATTTCCCTCTCTACGTTCTTTAACATTTGTCGCTTGGACTATATAAAATTCTATAGCATACCATTTCTTAAATGTATCTTTAAAATACAGGTAAGTATTCTTAGGCTCTAGACAGTAGGCAAATATAACCCTCCAAGTCAACTGTTTAGGTGATCTCTTAATAGTACTTTGTCTCGAACACAGTTTTTATAGCCGAAATTCAGTTGCTCGCCTAAAATCGTAAGGTTACCAACTGATTCTCGAGGTGATCTGCATTTCAAAGTTGTATTCCATATCCTGTTCGAAGTTGTAAGACAAGTTATTAGGATTTATTATTCACTAAACATTTTTCAAATAAATTGCACAATACCTGCTGTTATAGTTCTAAGAATTAATTTTTTATATAATTGTAATAATATTTATTTTTTTCGTAATTTTTGCTGTAATATGTATCTATAAACATTATTAGATAGATGTGGCCCAAAACTAAGTTTTATTTAGGAACGGAAGAGTTATATATATACACACAATTAATTTCATGATAGTTTGTGTCGTGGTCTAAGATCCTTATCAAAACGGAGCTATAGGACTATCATTATGTTTGTGATTGAACTAGCTGATCAACACGGTTTTACCCGTGGAAAACAGAAAAACTGCCTTGGATTCATGATTTATGATTATTATTATTCATTCTATATAATTAATACGCCAACACGAAATTTGTCTTATGAACTCCTCCGTCATTTTTTAACCGATTTTGATCATTGACGGCTCATTGGAAAGAGCGTGTCGCGTAGATTTGCAAACTGGCCTTACATTTTTGAAAAAGTCCCTTGGGCTCTGCCCCATTGGCTTTTAAAGTTCCCATGTTATCCTTATGAAGAACATAATTGTTTACATTTTGATCAGCTGGATACTTTAATTGCTGTTATTTTTTAATTTGTGTAAACATAACCCTCAAGACGGATCGTGTTAGCATGATTGTGTTTTAAATTTGTCGCCATTTGAATTATCGCTCTGCGAGAGTAGTGTACGATTCCGTGCGCTCGGATCCAATAGTTCTAAGAATTAATTTTTTATATAATTGTAATAATATTTATTTTTTTCGTAATTTTTGCTGTAATATGTATCTATAAACATTATTAGATAGATGTGGCCCAAAACTAAGTTTTATTTAGGAACGGAAGAGTTATATATATATACACACAATTAATTTCATGATAGTTTGTGACGTGGTCTAAGATCCTTATCAAAACGGAGCTATAGGACTATCATTATGTTTGTGATTGAACTAGCTGATCAACACGGTTTTACCCGTGGAAAACAGAGAAACTGCCTTGGATTCATGATTTACTAGTGGATCCGAGCGCACGGAATCGTACGCTACTCTAGCAGAGCGATAATTCAAATGGCGACAAATTTAAAACACAATCATGCTAACACGATCCGTCTTGAGGGTTATGTTTACACAAATTAAAAAATAACAGCAATTAAAGTATCCAGCTGATCAAAATGTAAACAATTATGTTCTTCATAAGGATAACATGGGAACTTTAAAAGCCAATGGGGCAGAGCCCAAGGGACTTTTTCAAAAATGTAAGGCCAGTTTGCAAATCTACGCGACACGCTCTTTCCAATGAGCCGTCAATGATCAAAATCGGTTAAGAAATGACGGAGGAGTTCATAAGACAAATTTCGTGTTGGCGTATTAATTATATAGATACTTAAGGTTGCCATGACAACTACATGAGCTTCCCTATACTTTAACATTGAAACTTTGATGTATCATAGGGCGTAGCCCTGAGAGAATTTTTAAAAATCCGTTCTTAGTGGATGCCTATCCCCTGAGAGGAACGTCCATGCAAAGTCTCAAGGTTCTAGGTCAAGCAGTTTGGGCTGTGCGATGATAGGTGAGTGGTATTTGACAAATATATTGTAGATTACTAAGTAACTTTGAAATTTAAATAAGACTGGTTCAAGAAAAAAGTTTATTTTGAATAAAAGGTCTTACGTAGCAAATAAATAATAATTAAGACTGTTGCCAACACTTAAAGAAGCCTTTTGAAACCCTTTCCGTACCACATCGCTTTATTGAAAATATAGTGGGTAAAAACGAGTGATAATTATGTAAGTTCTTGTGAGCTAAGGAGCTACGGAACTGAAATAATTTAAATTGAAAACGAGCAAACAAATAAATGTTGATTTCACTTTATAAGCCTTTTGAAATCATATCTGTACTCTAGTGCTTTACGAAATTTAGTGGCTGGAAACGAGTTAGAATTATGAAGGTTCTCGTGAGATAGAAATGGGCTAAAGTACTGAAATAACCTAACTTGTTCTTCCCTTAAAAGTGCAAATAAATAAATGTTGATTTAGTTATTTTTTAAATTGTGTATAAATATTAATTTGATATGAACAATATTTCCAGGCTTACTTTTCTAGAACACCCAGACATTCTCACTTTATTTAGGTGAAAAACAACCCTCATATAAAAATACGGTAAAAAATCAAATTAATCGTATGTCACGTCAAAAAAAATCTAAAATTTGCTGTAAGGATAACTGTAGTATCCTTTATTCGTGCGTGTGGATAAACAATTGTAAATTTTACGATACTTCATAATGAGACGAAATACAACATATAAAAACCCTAAGAACGTGAATAGGCTTATGTGTTGGCCGAGTGGTCTATATGACCATCCTTTGTATGGCTTAAACCCATTTGGTTCGGTTGTTTTTGCGTTCAACAACAAGCAGGCAGCAAAGACATTCTGCAATATTACTTACAGAATATTTTCTGAAGTACACTACTGGATCCATTCCCTCTCTTCTCTCAGATTCCTTGAAACAAACCGAATAAATAGTTACACTGTAAGTTAATACTATTTGTATAACGTCTCCATAGAAGATAACGTCCCCATAAATAAGATAATTTTACTTTTTTCCCCAATACATGGTATATCGAAAAAGTATTGTTTCGTCACCTTTTCGAATTTTAGTTGTCACAGGGATTATTTATTTTAGTATTCCCTTAATACAAAGAACTGGTTTTCAGAGCGGATGTGAACATGTGTGTCTGGATTTAACAAAGTTAAAGACGAAAACATTACTCCGAAATGATGAATGAAATCTGACATGTAGGTATCAAATCGTTACATATTCTCCATTTACTTTTTTATTTTTTTTTCAGTTTAAGCCATGAAACCGAAAACACGACCATATCTCAATTTCCTAGCGACGGATATAACCTTTTTGATAAAAAATGTCACAGTTTGTGGTTAAAATGAAAATAAACGGTATCAGGAAACTGACACATACTTTCTCCCTTAATGTCATTTAAAACCAGAAAATTTACGTAGTGAAATAAAACAAATTAACAATTAATTATCTCACAAATACTTAAAACTTTTTTTATCAAAATCAGTTAATAAATAACGGATTTATCGGTTTTTAAATATTTGCCATAAGAATAACATTGGACAACGCACTGCGTTTACCGCCGAACTAAAATACCAATTATCTCCGCAACCAGTTGATGTAAACTAATAATTCAAAATACTGGATGATTTAGTTTTTCAAATCAAATTTAATTGTTGCAAGTATATTTTCATTAAAGGTTCCGGATTTTGTAAATTTGAAAAATATGAATTTTTTAACACTTAAACCCCCATAACTTCTGAACCTGAATTTTTACAGACATCCGGGTTGTGTCATTTTGTTTTTCATCTTAAGCACTAAAAACCGTGAAATCTTTTTCACAGACTGACAGACACCACGCCAAAAACCACTTTTTTGGATTCAGGGAGCACTAAAACGAATATATCCACTAACAACTCAAATTCTAAAATTTTGACGAAAACAATACTTTCTCCATATACATTGTATAGGGGGGAGAAAATAAAAATGACAATACCCGCATGTCTATCCAGATTTTGAAGTTACAGGGAAAGAAGAGCAAACTTTTTTTTTTCAAGCAAAATTTGCTTGGAAACTATTTTGATTAATTACAATTGACATGCAACCATTTCATTTGACTTTAAATATAAATAATCACTGGATGTAAATAAAAAACGTCTTACAACACTAAAGATACCAAATTACCCATATACTAGTTTCAAGAGTTGTAAGACGTTTTTTATTTACATCCAGTGAACACAACAACACGTCTCATGCTAATCAAGAAGTTATTTATATAAATAATAAAGAATTTTTAGTTTTAAACAAATGTCAACCAGTTGCAAAGAAAATGGGTTTATCGATATGTGATAAACTCAGAGCAGTGTTTAAATGTTAGTCTTATTGGAAAATTCGATGTCCTACTTTTTCTAAACATACTAAGTAAGTAAGTAAGTAAGTATATTCTAGTGGAGTTCCACTGAAAATTAATATAAATAACCAGCTTTCACATATTCGCACCTAAGGCAGCACACCTGCATGCTCCTTCCCCACGATATTCTCATGAATAAATTGAACGAAGTCGTATATTGACATGTCTAAAGATATTTTTGAGCCTTAAATTTTGCTGACACAGCAGCTTTGCAGAAGCGGGGTATCAAATAAAAAATAAGGCCAGTTATCTCCAAAACATCTTAAAATATAAAAAAATAAAAAAATCGGGATGGAGGCATTTTTATTTTGTGTATACTTTTGTAGTTTACCAACCCCTGGCCACCTCATTGATACCACACAATCTCCTTACTGAAACGTAAATTCTATCTTATTCTGTGCTCTCTGGATGGACCATAATGAGTAAATTATGATTCGCTAAGAAGTATTTTTTATCCAGCTGGAGTTTATATACGAACTTAACTCTTCCGGTCCTTTAATGACGTCATGGTTATTTTAAATTTCTCTGTTAAACGTTAAATAAACTGTATGTTTATTATTCCAAGGAACTCTGTGGTATGAAATTTGCTGTGGATATAAATAATAAAATCTGCGGTCGGTTTTTAATCTTAAGAGCTTTTTATAAACATTTAAATATGTCCAGTTATAAAACAAGTAAATTGAGTCTGTTCAAACCAGTTGGCGAATTGTAAGGAGTACATGAGTCAAATATTAGTTTTGGATGGTTACGAAGATAGCGGATAGGATTTTATCAACAAAGGCCAGATTTTAATTTTGATATGATTAACGCAAAAACCGCTTATTTCCCGATGTAGTTCATTTCATTTCATCCTAAGTGTATATCATATGAAGAAATTGTATTGGATTTCATTTATAACTTATACTTACAGTAATTTCTTTTACATAAATTTGTTTATGTAGTTTTTCGGCTTCCGGCTGTAAAAAAACCCAAACATTGAAGTTAAAGACTGTTTGCTGCTTAAATTAAGAGCTCTATAACTAATATATTAATAAAATAGTGTTTATAAGATTTTGCAAAGATAACAGCGTAGCGATATTGTAATATGTATTAATATTTTTTTCTACATTGGCCTTAGTCCAAGTAATCTGCTTTGTGATATAATATATACTGAGTGGAAATTTTAGAATTTTGAAACTATAGAATGGCTTCAAAGCATTTCAGCCCTTGATTTTGATTCATTCCTCTCAATGAAATAGTAATAAAAGTAACTAATGCGGTAAACCTCTTCAATATTAACTGTTGATTATATCTTTACCATGTTTCTTCAACTGGTTTTTAGCAAGTTTTATATCAAAATTAATGGTTGAAATGTTTTGAATCCATTCTATAATCTTAAAATTATAAACACAAAATACCAAATTTAATTTTTGAAGAAAGTTATTGATTGTGACCCGTGAAGAAAAATATAAAAGACTCAATAATTTACATCTGAGACATATGTTTGCAGTTAGTGATGGATATATTGATTTGCATAGTTTTTTACTTTCATAAATATTTTTATTTATTTTAAAATTAAATATTGCTTCTTGAGATTAGAACGTTATAACCATGGAATTGTATCAACATTGCACTTCTTACGTATTCCAACCGTCTCCATATATAACCTTCCAAATGCTGTCTATTACAGTAACAGTAGGTAAAACACTAAAGCTTCAGGCAGATCCTGAAAGCACTATTAAGAGATATGGCATTATGTCAAGAGTGTTAGGAATTTATGCGTACATTCGTATGTATAAGTACAAGGTGATTTGAAGAGATAAATACACTTTTCCTTACACCATTAGTAATGGTCTGTTGGGAATATTCGCATTTTACCTGTCTCTTTTTTATATGTCAAAAGTCATATGTTAAGAATTATTGAATTGTTTATGTTTATGTAAAAAAGGAATATAAAGTAACGAAAATTTAAACTTGTCCTTTTTTGTAAGTTTAAGAAAGGTCTATTCCTAAAAACTGTAAGTGACTAAATACATATTTATGTGCTCCATTAATTTAGCAGATTTGGTAGCTGTTACAGTCATCAGGCAGGACCGAAATAATATCCAACAATGACTGATTTGTACAAAATATTGATTTAAGCAGGTATATAACAATTTTACTAGGTTGTACAATTTCGATATTACTTTTTATTACGATTCTATAATGTATTTATATACGCTCCATTCCAAAATATTCTATATGCGGAACTTTGTAAGATTAAAGCTATAATCATACTTACATAGTCTTTCAAATTGGCTGTGTAAATTGGATGTTTGGAATCTTTGGCCAATTTTAATAGCGCCTGTGAAACAGAAAAACTTTGGTTTACAGAAATTTGCCATCCCAAGTAGTCTTATATGAAATTCGGGACAGGGAATCTGACTGATTTTTCGATTAAAAGAGATTTAGAACAAAGCAAGATTAGTAGTAAACTTTCTAGTTGGCCTGGATCAAAAATAGACGATAGCGGACGGAATGTATTACCATTGAAGTGGTTGGTTTTCTTATATTCCTCGGAATGCTCGATGATAAATAAGGTCTCACCATGAATATACCTGCTTAGAAGACCTTATGAACCTGTCCCAAGGTTTTACTGATCATGGATTATTATGATCCGATGGTGGTTTTATTTCATCTGCAAAATGACATTGTTTTGTGGGGCAACAGTTCAAAGGGTGGTTCCAATTGTATCATAGATCTTCATCGAAAAGTACGAATTACAGCGAAACTAAATTTAGAAAGTCGTATCAAAAGCCTTACGGGAACCAGGACTGCCAAGACTGGCTAAGCTGTATTGTATTTTGGACACTATACTTTTCTGCATGTTAAAAAGCCACTCGGTATAGGGTAGAAAAGCACATGGGCACTTGGGCACAACTCCAGACCCAGAAATGTGAACAAAACACTGCAGCAACAACGGTGACATTAATACGCCTGCACTCTAAGATTGGTGTCTACATACTAAATGTATTTCTTGAAGGCATTCGAATTGGCAATTTTGAATTAAATTGTTTGTAAAAATTAAGACAGTTTTTAATATTGAGCGTGTACCATTCAGTAAACCAGTTCATGGACTGCACGCCAAGGGAAGCATTGGTTTTAGATTTAAAATATTTCCTGTTTATCTAAAAAAATGACAATATACTAATTAATGTATTTTTTAAAACTAAAAATACATAAATCTACGAATTAATGTATTATTTAAAACTAAAAATGCATAAATCTACTAATTCATGTATTATTTAAACTAAAAATTTTGAAATCTACTAATTAATGTATTTTTAAAACGAAATTTGGCAATCTACTAATTAATGTAATATTTAAAACTATTTAACCGCTTTGAAATCATCGTCTGTATTTTTCAAACAACATCGTAATTTTTCATGTAGATTCAAGAAGTTGACTCAAGTTATGTAATACCTGAACTTTCCTAGAGCTATAACGAGATTAAAACATAGGTAAGATATAGGATTAAAAGATTAGTCAAGTCACAAAAAATCTTAAAAAACGCGTAATCACTTAATCATTAGGGAACCTTAGTGGAATCCGTCTCCACGACGTTCTAAACGGTCGTTTAAGACGACTCCATGAGCTCTAAACCTTGGTTGAAATCGATTGCTTACGTTACTTCGGTTCGGTAATAATTGAAATCTAGGAAAATTCTGAATAATTATAATGGTTTAAATACCTGCAATTCAGTAATCCACTTGTTGCTGGTGGCAACTAGTTTCGGTTCTTAAAGAACCATCTTCAGGCCGTACAAGTAGTCAATTTGTTATCTTCACTGTAGGTGAAGGTCGTCATTGTAGATTAAAAAATAAAAATTCACATTTAAACACACGAACACGCACATTGACATTAACACAATTAAAACGTAACGACTAATATCGAGTACTCGTAATACGGGACAGGTGCGATGCGGCCGGGCGGAAGTTGTAGTTCGAACTAACGGACACTAGTTCATGACATCATTCCGCCCGGCCGCATCGCACCTGTCCCGTGTTACGAGTACTCGTTATTAGTCGTTACGTTTTAATTGTGTTAATGTCAATGTGCGTGTTCGTGTGTTTAAATGTGAATTTTTATTTTTTAATCTACAATGACGACCTTCACCTACAATGAAGATAACAAATTGACTACTTGTACGGCCTGAAGATGGTTCTTTAAGAACCGAACCTAGTTGCCGCCAGCAACAAGTGGATTACTGAATTGCAGGTATTTAAACCATTATAAGTATTCAAACGTAATCCGGAGGCTAACAACTTTGAAAAAAGAAAATTCTGAACTCGAGTTTACCACATGATTGAACGAAAAAATTCTAAACCTTACATATTATGGTTAAACAATTGAACATGACCGATTTTTGGAAGGTTTTCGACATAACATCACATAACTCAAATATTTATATTAACCTCTAGCCTTAGAATACCATACCTTATTAAGACCTTAATTAGTTTCAAAACTAATTTGAATAACTACATGGCAGCTTTAATTAAAAATAGGTTTTCTTTATTTATTTAGTTTACACAATAAAAATTGTATTTCTAGCATACAATCTCTCTGGATTCACAGCTATCTGTTGAGATGTCAAAAAATAAATGTGAGGAAAAGTTATTTCGCTTGTCTGTAGTTAAATTCTTATTGACAGCGAGGGTTAGAACATTAATTTTGAATACTTAAATATAAGTAGTCAAAAGCTATAACTACTGAACAACTGACTATAATCGGGATAGTTAATCGATTACGATAGGGAATATCTATTATTTTAATTTCGATACTATAATGCACTTGATATTGAAAATTTCTTCTAAGGGACATTAAAATGTGAAGTTAAACGGTGATAACTTAAAATATAACACAGTTCAAATTTTCCAGATACTTACTTGCTTACTTTTTTCCTCTTCTTCCTGTAAATGGTAATGGCATTTATAACAAATATTAAACGAATATCCTTTAAAAGAATGCAAATGCTATTAAATGAAGTAGGAATTCTAGAATGGATAATATTCTTGACATAAATTGAGGAAACATCCAAGAATATTAAAATTAAATCGATTGATGGACTTGATATGGATATTTTTACTCTTGCATATTTTGTTCAAATAATAATTGTGATTTGTTTTAATAAACTGATAATCTTAATGGGGTATTATAATATCCACCCAAATATGTTCGGAAAATTTTTACAGACTTGTATAGTTGTTCAAATAAAGACAAAGTGTGCATTATGTTTTAAAACAAATAGTTTTACATTCATGCAAGTGCAAATTTGGGGCACTTTGAGATTTTTTGCACGCAGTAACTGACAAAAGATTATATGTCTCGGATAACAGTGTTACAACCCTTATAAAATGTTACATTATTGTAACACAAACATTTTCTACATATTCGTTGTACCCTCGCAATACATAGTAAATAGTTTAGTTTCATGTTAGAACCTAAAAACCTAAAAGGGGTGTTTAAATGTTTGTGTTAAGGACTCCGTAGAGTTTTCCTAAAAAGATTGTCCAAAAGCAAGTTTTTTCCGAGCCGCATTGATGAAAAGCTTTAACTGTGTAGTTTAATTCACTGAGACAGCAGGGGTTACAATAATTACTTTAAATACTAAACGATTCATTACAAGGTTTCAGCTACTGAATATTTCCCTCTGCTTGGGGAAGTTAATCCTAACCAATATGTTACGTCCAATAATATTAATTTTCAATCATGAAATGCTTTTGAATATGACATTTTTTGTTATATTAAAACTTGGATTTAAGGATAAATTGACTTAGGATATAATTAATCTGACTTATTCTCCTGATACCTACCCGCTTACGATTAAGCTCCTCCTCTTCTTTCTGTGAAACAATAACGTCATTAATATAGAATATATTTCAAACAACTTTTACAATTATTGAAGTTAAATGAAAAACTACTTCGGCAAGAGATAGACATTTAATAGAAATATATACATTTTAGTGGCTAATACATTGCCGGATACATTATTTTGAGTAATGTATATGATTTTAAACAAAACTATTTTAATACTCTGGATATAAAAAAAAAATAATACTTCTTTCAAATATTCCCTCAAACCTACTTTGGTATTATGTTCAGTGTTTTCGGAAAACAAATTTCAGAATTTAAAACTTCTACTGCTTTGCCATTCAGCCCCATTTGTACTTCAATGACTAACTGACTAAGGTAACAAATTATATTCAACTATCCGAAGAGCTAGCAGGTTTGAAATTTGGCTTGAATTCTCCTTGAGTGGATAAAATACAGGTAAAACTCTCAAAAACAAAAACCCTTAAGCCAAGGAACCCCATACTGTATCTTTTATCTGTGATAAAAGATACAGAAATAAGTACTTTTCCTTTGAGGCCCTAGCGTCTAAACCGAGGTTCGTATTGGAAATGCATGAATAGCTTTAACCGTGCAATTAAATACACTATGACAACCAGGATGAGAAGATTTAGGCCTACTTTGAATACTAAACGATTTGAAGTCCTTTCAGGTTTCGGCTACTGAATAGTTGCCTCTTCATGTTGAAGTTAAACGTTACCAATAAGGTAGATCCAGTAATAATGATTTCAATCGTGATATGCTCATGATTTTTAAAATTTTGTTCTAGGATACTTAAGGTGAAGAGAAATTTCGCTTGATACTTACCCGCTTAGTGTCAACCTCCTCGTTTTCTTTCTGTAAAATGATAACTTTTTTATTATGAAATGCAATTAAAATAGCCTTTGCAAAGATTGCGTTTATATGAAAAACCAATCCTGCAAGATACAGAAACTGGTTCTAAACAAATATAATAAATTTCAGTGGCTAATATATTGCTGTATACATTATTTTGAGTCATTTATAAGATTTTAAGCAAATCCATTTCAAATAATCTGCATTTTCAAAAATAATACGTTTTCCAAATATTCTCTCAAACCTATTTCGGTATAATGAACAGTGTTTTCGCAAAACACATCGGAACACACAATTCAGAATCTAAAACTTCTGAATTGCTATTCAGCCCCATTTGTACTTCAATGACTGGCTAACTAACTGACTAAGGTATACGAATTATATATTCAACTTCTCGATGAGCTAGTAGCTTTGAAATTTCGCTCAATTTTCCTTAGATGGTCAAAGTACAGGTAAAATTCTCAAAATAACTTTAAGCCAACGACCCCCAAACGGGGCGTGATTAATGATACTGAAATAAGTACTTTATTTTTTAGGTCCTAGCGTCCAAACCAAAGTTTGTATTGAAAAATAGTTGCATTAAAAAATAGTTGCACGAATAACCTTAACCTTGTAGTTAAATATACTATAACAACAAGGTTAGAATATTTAGGCCTTCTTTGAATAATAAAAGATTTGTAACAGTCCTATGTGGTTTCAGCTACTGAACAGTTGCTGAAGTTAAACGTTACCAATAAGGTAGATCCAGTAATAATTATTTCAATCGTGATATGCTCATGATTTTGAAAATTTTGTTTTTGGATACTTAAGGTTAAGATGGATTACTTCCGATTCTTTCCCGCTTAGGCTCAACTTCCTCCTTTTCTTTCTGTAAAACCATAACGTCTTTAATAGGAAATGCAATTCAGATAGCCTTTGCAAAGATTGCGGTTAAATGAAAAACCACTCTTGCAAGAGACAGAAATTTGATCTAAAAAATATAATAAATTTTGGTGGCTAATATTTTGCTGAATTCGTTATTTTGCGTCATTTATATGATTTTAAGTAAATCCATTTCAAATACTCTGCATATTCAAAAATAATAAGTTTATTCAAATATTCTCTCAAACCTATTTCGGTATGTTGATCAGTGTTTTCGCAAAACACATCGGAAAAAACATTTCAGATTCTAAAACTTCTTAATTGCTACACAGCCCCATTTGTACTTCAATCCCTGACTGACTAACTGACTACAGTATACGAATTATATTCAACTTTTCAATGAGCCAGGAGCTTTAAAATTCGGCTCAAATTTTCCTTGGGTGGTCAAAATACAGGTGAAATTCTAAAAAAAAAAAAAAAAACACTCTAAGCCAACGACCCCTAAACGGTGTGTGGTTAATGACCCTGAAATAAGTACTTTATTTTTTAGGTCCTAGCATCCAAACCGAAGTTCGTATTGAAAATGCATGAATAATTGAAAATGCATGAATAATCTTAACCTTGTTGTTAAATACACTATGACAACAAGGGTTAGAATGTTTAGACCTACTTTGAATAATAAAAGATTTTTGTAACAGTCCTATGAGGTTTCAGCCACTGAACAGATGCTGAAGTTAAACGTTATTAATAAGGTAGATCCAGTAATAATTTTCTCAATAGTGATGTGCTCATGATTTTGAAAATTTTGTTTTAGGATACTTAAGGTGAAGAGGGATTTCGCCTGATACTTACCCCCTTAAGCTCAACCTCCACCTTTTCTTTCTATAAAACGATATTGTCATTAATATAAAATGCAATTGAAAGAGCCTTTGCAAAGATTGCGGATGAATGAAAAACCACTCTTGCAAGAGACAAAAATTTGATCTAAAAATATAATAAATTTCAGTGGCTAATACATTGCTGGATACATTATTTTGAGTAATTTATATGATTTTAAGCAAATCCATTTCAAATACGCTGCATATTTAAAAATAACAATTTTTTTCAAATATTCTCTCAAACCTATTTCGGTATCATGAACAGTGTTTTCGGAAAACACATCGGGACACACATTTCAGAATCCAAGACTTCTAGATTGCTATTCAGCCCCATTTGTACTTCAATGACTGACTGACTAAATAAGGTGTACGAATTATATTCAACTTTCCGATAAGCTAGTAGCTTTAAAATTCGGATCAAATCTTCCATGGGTGGTCAAAATACAGGTAAAATTCTCAAAAAAAAAAACTTTAAGCCAACGACTTGTTAACGGGGCGTTTTTAATGATACTGAATTAAGTACTGTACTTTATGTTTTAGGCCCTAGCGTCCAAACCGAAGTTCGTATTGAAAATGCACAAATAATCTTAACCCTGTAGTTAAATACACTATGACAACAAGGGTTAGAATATTTAGGCCTACTTTGAATAACTAAAGATTTGTAACAGTCCTATGAGGTTTCAGCTACTGAACAGTTGCTGAAGTTAAACGTTAACAATAAGGTAGATTCAGTAATAATTATTTCAATCTTGATCAGCTCATGATTTTGAAAATTTTATTTTTGGATACTTAAGTTGAAGAGAGATTTCGCCTGATACTTACCCGCTTAGGCTCAACCTCCTTTTCTTTCTGTAAAACGATAACTTCATTAATATGAAATGCAGTTCTAATAGCCTTTGCAAAGATTGCGGTTACATGAAAAACCAATCTTGCAAGAGACAGAAATTTGATCTAAAAAATATAATAAATGTCGGTGGCTAATATATTGCTGAATACATTATTTTGAGTAATTTATATGGTTTTAAGCAAATTCATTTCAAATACTCTGCATATTCAAAAAATAAGTTTTTCTCAAATATTCTCTCAAACCTATTTCGTTATTATGATCAGTGTTTTCGGAAAACACATTTCAGAATCTAAGACTTTCTAATTGCTATTCAGCCCCATGTGTACTTCAATGACTGAGTGATTAACTGACTAAGGTATACGAATTATATTGTACTTCCAAAGAGCTTGAAGCTTTGAAATTTGGCACAAACTTTCCTTAGGTGGTCAATATACAGCTAAAATCCTCAAAAACAAACACGTTTAAGCCAACGACCCCCAAACGGGGCGTGACAAATGATACTGTAATAAGAAATTTTCGTTATAGGCCCTAGCGTCTAAACTGAAATTCGTATTGAATATGTATGAATAGCTTTAGTGTCATAGTGTAGTTAAATACACTATGACAACAAAGGTTAGAAGATTTAGGCCTTCTTTGAATACTAAAAGATTTGTAGTCCTAATAGGTTTCAGCTACTGAAAATTTACCTCTACATGCTGAAGTTAAACATTACCAATAAGTTAGATCCAGTAATAATGATTTCAATCGTGATATGCACATGATTTTGAATTTTTTTTAATACTTAAGGTGGAGAGGGATTAACTTAAAATATAATGTAGCTTAACTTTCACCTGAAACTTACCCGTTTACGCTCAAGCTCCTCATTTTCTTTCTGTAAAACGATAACGTCATTAATACAAAATTAATTTAAAATCGCTTTGTAAAGATTGAGGTTCGATGAAAAACCACTCTTGCAAGAGGCAGATATTTGATCTACATAAACATAATCAATTTCAGTAGCTAATACACTTCTGAATACATTATTTTGTGTCATTTATATGAATGACACACAGGAAGTCAAACAATTGGGAGACAATAGACTTCCGGGCGTCCCCCTACCCCCCGAGCCTACTCCACGGCGCGGCGGGCGGACATTAACTGCGCGAACTGACCTGAGTCAGGTAGTCGGGTATTCCTGAACTGAGCGAACTACTCCAGGTAGCCATTTTAACTGCGCGAGGTGGTGGCCCGCTTTGACCGTAGAATTCTTAGATGTGAGCATTTAAGAATTTGTCAAAGCCCAAGTAATCTGCAGAGAGTGCATTCATTACGGATTTTAAGTTCTACTAAAATAGGGAGAAAATGGTCAACAATGGGGTAGCGTATATAAGTTTGTAATGAAAATAAATTAAATGTACAGAACATATTAATGAAAATATAATGCACTTTTTTGGGGATAAGGAAAATATCCCCAAAAAGGTAGCTGTATGTTGAAGACGGCGACCAAAGTGCATATTATGAAATCGCATACGTTAAAAATAACATAGCAATATGGGGTTTTATAAAGTATTGTCGTAATTTTTCACAATAAATTACTCTGAACGGAAAAAAGTAAACCGTATTTTCAAATTAAATCCCGTTACTGTAAAATAAATAACATTTATCAATTAATATTAATTTTCGAGTTTCGTACCTTTTGTTTCTGTGGTCCCATGATTTCGGTGAAGTAGTAATTAATATTATATTATGTGTATGTTCCCTGAAAGAAAATGTTAATCTTCCAAATGGTTTTCAGTGAAGTATATGAATGTTTAATGTTTAATGTTTTTCTCATAGTAATACGAGTACAATAAATAAAATGTAAATAGGACCAAGGAAGGTACTGCAATAAAAATTCAGAAATTTAAAAACACACTTATATCTTGGTTTAAAAAATAACGTCATAATCACAATCATAATCAAGGCATCTACACAAGATAGATTTTGCTCGAAACGCACTTTACAAATTGCAATCTGTCAATAATGGTTTGCGGTATGATGACACGTAAACAAGGACATTCCTTCTGCCGGCAACTCACCCCTACCTGGCGTGGACTTCGCGCAGCTAAGGAACATTTTTTGGGACCCTTAGAGGGATTAGCGCTATTAAGGAACTCTTTCGCGCAGTTAATGCGCGACCTCCACGGCACTGTTAGACACATATTTAGAGAAACATTAGATGCGTCCTCGTCTTCTTTCTTATTTTAAATCTTAGATGTTTAGAAGTGAGGTTAGGTTTAGGTTAGGCTCGAGCCCAACAAATATATGTTCTTCAGTGTTTGTGGAAATGTCAGTTGTGTCTTCGACTTCGTATTTTATTAGTTATATCGACAAAAACCATCGGTTTGCAATGTTTTAACCTCAAGATTTTGCTGATGATGCCCTTAGGACAAAAGGGCGAAACAGCTGTCCAATAGTTTAAATTGAACAAAGGATTGCTTAAGACGGTGAGTCTATACATTATTTTTCTTCTTTTTCTGGTTTTGGAAACGTAATTTATCACCATCTTTAGAAAATCAGAACAAAATTTTAAAAAATAAATATTTAACTTTACTATTTAAAGTATAAATTAGTTCTATTTGGCTAAATACAAGTATATTAGGCTTAAATGATGACACGCATGATCAAACAGTATACAGAAGGGAAGATGAAAATTAAAATTATTTTTAGGGGCACGTTTAGGCAGTCAAAGTATGCGCAAACGTGCCCCGATTCAACTGCGTAAACGTGCCCCTACGCCATGTTTGATTTTATATTAAATGTGCAACGTAATCCGTTAACTTTTCTTTGCTTGCAAATACATCACTTAATTAAGAAGAAACTGCTGTTTATTACTGTATAATTGTTTATGATAAATTCTGCACTCTTTGCTAACAATAAGCATCAAAAGATATATAGCAAGATTTACTCGCCTTGTAAGAAAACAGATTTCATCCACCACCTACAACACCACAGCTCCACTGACGCTCAAATTGTTGTGGAAGCGCCCGTTAGGTAGCAGCATCGACCTGACATGACTGGTGGCGCGCCCGCTATAACCGGTTTTGAAATAATGTCACGGCGTAAACGTGCCCCATGCGTAAATGTGCCCCGGTCTACCCTAATGTATACGAACTTTGAAAATTGGCTCAAATATTCATTGGCTGATCAATATACAAATAAAATTATCTAACTTTACAGATAAAAGTCCCAAAACAAAATTGTTCTCCCCCATCAGCCATACAGGAGGAGCTCATTGACGATGCTCTAGTAAGTAATATTAGTTTTAGGGCTGTAGCTTCTGATTTAATGTAGGTTTTTTCGGAGTTCACTTACGAATTTAAACCTGAATCATCAACAACTTTGGTGGGGATGTATTTTGACCTATTTCACCTCTTTCGCCCCAAAATGGCATTTAAATAAACATTAGAAAGATATTTAATTTTGTACGTGGCTGATTAGTTCGTTTATTTTTTAACTGAGGGCCTAATGTTTGACACTTTGATTGTTAGTTTACATATTTAGATTTGTTAGAGGTTATTTGCCAATTTTATACTTTTTCAACCGTTATATTCCTGAAGTTTTCATAAATAAGTTTAACAGTAGGGTGAAAAAGTCGATTTCACCCCAGCAGGGTGGCGGTGGCGATGATGTCATGCCCCCTCCCCCGAGACCACCCACAAAGGGTCCGTTTCACCACCTTAGTTTAAACTAGGTTTAAATTAAACCGGATTATTTTTCATTAAAATACATTGAATTCAATCCAAAACAATATCATATGTTTTATAGTAAAAATAATCTGGTTCAACTAAATCCTAGTTTCAACCCAGTTGGAGAAACCGACCCAAGGGGTCAATGACCCTCCCGGTGAGCCCACGAAGAGACAATGAGCCCCCGGACCGCCCACGAAACGTAACCTAGCGTAACGTAGCCTAACCTAACTTAACTTTGCCATGCAAATTAGGTATTTAATTTGAAAATGCGCTAATTAATATGGAAATGAGCTAATTAATATGCAAATAATGTAATTTGTATTAAAAATGCTATATTGTATTTAATATGTAAATAATGAAACCTTATCCAACCACCTAGTGTTGCCAACTTACCCTCTTTTCACACTTTGACCTTCTTTGACATACAGTGTGTATATTAAGTATAGAAACAAATCTGTATTTTTAAACTGAAGCAGATAGATATATTTTGTTTGTGGCATTGACTGTTAACCTAAGTCCCCCAAAATTTTACATAACTTTTTTTCATGCCCGTAACAGGGTGTGGGAGACTTTTTTGCCTTAATTGTGATTTTGCCCCAGCCCCCAGAATAGGGTGTTTTGGGGGCAGCCCCTTAATTTAAAATGCCAACCCTTATTGAGTAATCCCTCATTTTGAAGGGTTTGTACAAATGTGAAGTCGATATATCACCCCGGGCCAAAATTACAGATATTCAATGATTTAATTGGGTGAAAAATTACCCGTTTCACCAATTCAAAATATTTTATGCCTGCCATAGCAGCCCATATTGATTGATCCCTCATTATACAGCCCTTTTCACACTAAAAACAATTATTTCAGTTAAAATCCGTCCATCCCAAAAAAGCCATTCAGAATGTTAAATAAGAGAAATAGGAGTTTTCACCCAATCAAATCATTGAATTCCTGTCATTTTGGCTAGGGGTGATATATCGACTTCACGTTTGCACCGTTGCTTATATCTTTACAAACCCTTCAAAGTGAGGGGTCACTCAATAAGGGTTTCATTTGAAACTAAGGGGCTGTCCCCAAAACAGCCTGTTTCGGGGGTTGGGGCAAAATCACGATTAAGGCAAAAACGTCCACTTTTCTATTTAATAATGGTTTCCAGAGTTTGAATTGCCCAATGTAGCCCGCTTGAAAAGTAAATTGGGGTATCCATAGTTAATCTTGTGTGTTCATCCCAAAATTTAAAATGGCTGCCATTCGGGTTGCAGTTGAGGTGTCGACCTCGGGTTTGCAACATTTTATTTCTTTTGACAAGCCCTTCAAAATGAGGGGACACTCAATAGGAGTTGCTGTTTAAAAAAATTAAGTTACCCCTTACCCCAGGGTGGGGGACACCCTGTTAGGGGATGAAAAAATGTTTATGCTACAAACAAAATATATCTATCTGCTTCGGATTACAAAATACAGATTTTGAATCCATACTTAATTTACACACTGTATATAAAATGCATTTTGGGACCAATGATCACATTACACCCCGCCGTCCATATAACCCCTTCAGATAACGTCACGCTCATAATGCGTGGTGTCTATAAGTATCATAATACAAGTCCTCTATATCTTATTTATACAGGGTGTCCAACTTAAGTGTGCCACCATCGGTATTTCAGAAACTATTGGATTTAGAGAAAACTTTAAAAGGGGGAATTCACCTACTTTTTTAAGATATTTAAAAATATGAATTCCATTTTCTCCTTAATGGCCGCCATTTTCTAATATGTCGGACAAATTTAATTTTTCTTAAGGAACACCCTATATTTTATGGTGTATACGACCATTGATCATAATACCCACCGTCCATGTTACATCACGCTATGAATACTCCACTTCAGAATACTCCGTACAGTACCCACAAAAGGCACTCAGCCAACCCGTCCCCCCAAGGACATTGCATTGAGGGTACTGAGCAGCACTTCCTTGTGCTGTTTTTTAATAGCTGTATCTTCGTTACTTACAGTATAGTACACATAATAAAGTATGGTACACAAATCATTGTACTTAACCATGTGTACAGTATGGTACACATAGTAAAGTAGGATTCACGTAAGTTGGCCAAAACGAAAGTAAACAAACTGTTATCTTCTTACGAACTTAAGCATAAAGTCCAGCTGTGCTAAAAACATTGCTGACAAACATTTCTTTTAGCATAAAACTTGCAGTAAAGCGAAAGGTCTAATGCAATATTGCACGTTGAAGTTCTCTTGCGCAACCTAAAATATTACTTATGGGCTTTTTCAAATTAAATATATATTAACACGGAGAGGTTGTGTCATGGATGCGGCATGATTAATAGACTTAGATTTTATTATAAAATAATCTGTACGAAGAAAAATAGGTTTGTTTATTGATTAGTCCTTACTACTTGCTGCAAGTCAGCATCTGACTTGTCTCATATTTTGTTAAAAACTTATCTAAATTGGTCCAGTATAAATAAGCAAGCAGCTAAACAAACTAAAATAAATATCAATCAAGAAATAGAATTAATTTGAACTTTACCGTAATGTAAAAAAGTTCAATAAAAGTAGACATTTCTAAAAATAGCCGATATTTTAACTATTTAATAACCTATAAGATTGCCACGAATGACAACAAAACAATATTGTAAACAAACCCACGTGGCGATTTGACAGTTCGGAGAAAGTAAACAAATAACATGTGGAACCAACAATGTTTTCAATGTGACTTGTATACAAACTTTTGGTGAGATGATTAGTACATGCTTTGGCCAACTTACGTGAATCCTACTCTACATATGTTTGAAAACCAATAGTTTTCCGTCCATCCAAAAATGGATAAATGTTGCATATGAAACAAAGTAGAAACCTAAAACCCCACACTGAGTGTATGTCATGTGATATTCTTTTTTCTTTCTTTTCTTGTTTTTTTTTTGTTCAAATACCTCTTTTTACTGCCAGAAAAGCCTTTAATGATGAGGTTAGGTTAGATTAGTTTAGGTAATGTTTTTTCGTGCCCATAATTTCGACTGGCCCCATAGCCTGGTTAATCACGCACATACTTCGCCCCACGATCAGGCAGTGCTCGACAAATATTACCTTGACAATATACTAAGTGTTTGTGAGTGTGTGTTTGGAGCAAGTGTAAATTGCAGTATGGCCTTAAATAAAAGTTGTTTTGGGTCTTGATTCCCCGAGCCACGTTGGCGAATACATTTTTTTCGAGAGGACAAATTCATTTCGACATCGAGTTTTGCAACATTAATTTGTAATGTAGCAAAAGTTACAGTTGCTGAATCTTTGCCTTTGTTTAGAAAAACTATTAATAATAAAAAATAAACATAAGTTAATTTAATTCTCAAGCGTTTGCTTCTTAAAAGAAGGAAATATTTACTATTGCTATATTCAAATACGAGTACAAAGAAGGTTTAGTTTGGGTATAAGCAGGCGAGACCATCGCCGATACTTACTTGTTTAATCTCGTTCTTTATTGCTTCCTGTAAAAAAATAATTCCATTACTAACAAACACTCAGCGAATGGCCTGTGCAAAGAATACAATTGAAATAAGTACTACCTCTAGAATGATTGAGAAATATGGCATAAAGGTCAAATGAATTTACTGCAAAAATATTATTTTGTGTCATTTTTTCGTTTCCAAGCATCTAACGTTTTGAAAGCCTTAGATGAACACAGATACGTTTTTGGCATTTTTTAATGACCCCAAAGAAGGCAGTTCTATGGCTAGTCATGGTTTGAAATAGAAAAAAACGAAACACTTCTTCATTTCATTTAATTCGAACAGAGATCGGCATTTGCCTAACACCTCATTGACAAAAATCACAACATGCTTAACATCAATGACGGTCTCGAAATCCTCCACTACAGTCAAAAACTGTTTACATTGAGTGCGTTTGAGAAGTTGGAAATATATAAGGCCCACATAACTTATAGAACCATGATTACATCCTTAATGGGAAGCTCCACTCCAAGTCGAACTCTATTTTTAATGCGCTCTTATTGCAAAAGGAAACAGGGACAAGACAATTGCAACGACAGATGCGCCACCGGTTCCGTCAGTCTGTTCCTGCCCGTACTGCGGTCACGATAGGCCTACCACTGTTCTCGTTCGTTTTTATTTCATTTGTTAATTGTATGTTATAATTGTGATTATTTTAATATATTGAGCTTGACAATGACACTGTAGTGTCGAAGTATGTGTAACACGGAGGTTACAAAATCATTTTGAATTGAAGACGGAGGTATGTACCCAGTTTGTCAAACAACGGTTCAAGAAGCTAGAAACATGAATTTTATCAAACAAAGTTTGTCTTAGAGGTATTTGCTTGAATGAAATTTCATTGTTTACCTTGAAGAGAAATGAGGCAGTCAATGTAAATTATTTTGAAATAAAAAGTGCGTAGGTCTCATGAATCTTGTGAAGTAGCTGTTAGCTCAAGGTGCCTCTCAAGGATCGGTCCTTGCAATGATTTTATTTCTTATGTTCATAAATAACATTTCCATTAGGGCCCCAAGTTCAGATCTTTGTTTGTCCACGGACGATCCTCTCATTTACATTGATGTTCACATCTTAGCCGGTACTGAAATGAAGACTTCCATTCATGGTAACCCCTTACCGCATCGGTTAGATTATAGCAATCTTTCTGTCAATAATGGTTTCTGAAATTTAAGATTATTGATTTTAAAACAAGGGATGGGGTAGATTTGCTTTCCCCATCCTTGAGGGTAGTGAGATACAAGCTTGTGAAAAACAAACTCATTGTGCCAAATAATTGACCCTCAACGGAATTTATAATTTCTCAAAGCACATTGATAAGGTCCCAAACAAAATGAAAAGTTGATACATTAGATACATTAGGTACATTAGATACATTGCTTGAAATGGCGGCCTACCTAGGTAGGTATTTTATTTCAAGTATGGATGACAGATGAGTGGATGATTACACAATGAAGGATTATTGTGAATTTTCAGTATTCGCAGGCTAACTCCATTTTCTGATAGAAAGGTGCTTCTCACTGCCTATTTAAGTGGTGTATTTCATATGTGTTTACGTAGCCATGCGGGGAGCCAAAACTGTTAGAAGTAAGAAGATTTTCACGTTACAAAAAAAAACTTTAAGACTTGCTTGGGTGAGAGTTGAAACTTGGAAAGATTTTTTTTACTATTTTATTTCACTATATTGTCAAATTTGATTCAGGAATAACATTAAAAACGCCATCTAGATCAGATGAGGAAAACAGAGGTAAAAAAGTTCGGTTTGAGGACATTGAAAATTAAACTAAAGACAGCCAAGCAAACAAGCCCTTACAGAGTCTAGGTCTGATTCAGCCAAAGATGACTACATCACTCAGTCCAGTTCCCAATTTCAACATTCCTCGAAATCAAGACCGAATACAGCCTGAACCTCTGACACTTCGTCGTTTGTCGTAAAAGAAATCAACCTGCTTACTTGAAGGACTATTCCTAAAGATGAAGCTTATAAATAAGTGGGGGAGAATGTTATGTTCTTAGTCTTTAGAAAACAGCTGACCAGCTGATTACCAATAACACAAGTGTCAGTTCAATTTTACATTACAGTTTTGTTTGTTATTTTCCTATTATGCATTAATTACAAGTACATTCAAGTATTTCAATAAATTATTACAATTCAAAACGCATGCATTATTCCAACGGCCACAAGAGCAATATAGTTGAAATTTTCCTGCATTAATATTTTAGAATGCCTCTACTTTCTTGTAAAAAATAATAATCTGTAAAAAATATAATTACTCTTCTCTATTTAACTTTTGAAGGCGAGACCTCTTACCTGTTTCCCAACACAGCACTTCCTTTTTTCGAAAACTAGACTGTTTATTATACGAGTATAATTAAATTATTTCACTCTCTGACACATCACCTCTCTGATCAATCTCTGATCGTATCAGAGATGACTACTTTTAGAAGGCTTCTGAGGACCTTTTTGATCAGAAAAGAATCCTAAAGTGTATCTGAATATTTCAGAGATTTAAGTTAGTTTTGATTTCCATATTCAACCTTTTTTCATTATATTCTATTTTACATACTTTGCTTGCATTTAATACTTGATGAATATTTATTTTGCGCCGTTTGTCAATATGTTATACAGTCAGATGTCAATAAATGATTGATTTCTGATTTTTTGACTCGCTTCTTCAGTTTCCACCCTTAGAAGAATCACCCTGTATACTAAAAACTATTTATGAACAAAATGCTATATTTGTTTTATAATAATACTTACAGAAGGTTCTTTAACGTATATTATTGTATAACACCCAGTTACGTCTTGCTGTAAAAAAGCAAATTATATCAATTTACGTTATTTGCTGTCTTAAATCAGAAATTTATAAAATAGAATGGGTATTAGTCAGCAGTTTATTAAATGTTTAGAAAGTATTTCTTAAAAAGATTATTGTGCGAGTGCATTCCAATATTTTCCTTTTTATGTCCCGTACAGTATCTTATTCAACCGTTAATGGAGATTCTGCAGGTTAAAACCTAGGAATACACCGAATTAGAATGAATTTCTTAGATTAAGGTGGGATTATATTTTTCAAAATATAAATAAAAAAACGTTAGCTGCTACTTTGATGCGCTTTTGAATTTTTTCACTATTTTAACACAAACCTTCAAGAACAATATAAATTTACAGTTTAAATGAGCTGTTATTGCCTTATTTTCCTTAGTAAAATAATAATAATTCTTGACAGCCTCTGTGCGTATTTTATTATGTACTTAATTTGTTCTGAGTTATAAATTATTGGCAGCAATCTCGAATCCATTCTAATGGAAATTTTTTTTCAAAAGTAAAGGGGTGCTGTGGAAGGCTAAAAGGCCCTAAAAGAACTTAAAGTTTTTTGAGGATTTTTACTGATTTATTACTGTATACCTATGTTGGGCAACTATGTAGTTAACTTGACTTTATTACAGACTAGAAGAACCCGTGGCTTCGCTCACGATAAAAATTAAACATACACTATCACCCATTAATTATATAGTTTTGCCCATTTATTTTTTGTTTTAAAATATTCTTCCTTAAACATATAAAATGTACTTCCATAAAACAAAAAATATTGTTAGAAATTCTCTCTTAGTACGCAGGTCTGCTACGACGGTGGTATTCTATTCCTGCATAAGGTGCCTGTCTATACAGGGCGTTTACGAAAAACCCTTACAGACCTCGGGATATGGTTACTTACATCAAAAATAAGTTTTAAATTTTACTTTCATATGTTTTATTAGTAAACAAATCTAACTCAAATTCTTTCAAAATCGCTGATATGGGTACTTTTAAGACGGTCCCAGGGCTAAGCCCTAAAAGTAATCACGAAATTGATGGTGTATAAACTTACTCCATGAAATTCTACATGTATCTACCAAGTTTCGTGGCCATCGGTCCAGCGGTGTCTGAGTTAATCTCGGCCAACTATAAATAAATAAAATTATATATATATGGTAATTTCTCTTAAATTTCAAGTTTCCAAATTTTATTAATTTTCGTTTAACTAGTTAACTTCGTCAAATAAATAAGGTGTATAAATATGAACAATATTAGAAAATATAAAAATATTTTTTTCTTTTTTTTCTTTTTATATATTTTTTATATTGTACATATTTATACACCTTTTTTATCCTATGAAGTTTACTAGTTAAACGAAAATTAATAAAATTTTGAAACTTTAAATTGAAGAGAAATTACTACTATATATATACAAATATACAAACCAATATCCTCTTTTATACTTATAGAGAAGGACTAAGGCATTACGTGAATCTCTTACCGAAGGGCACGTACTTTTCTTCGAACTAAATAAGCGAGACAATTTTCCTAAGATGCCCTGGAAAAAAACAAATCACTTTACAAATTTTGTATTTACATGGTTTAATAACTGGATAAGATAAAATCAATGGCAGAAAAATCCAAGAGTTACAGTTTTGAAACTAAATAGCTACTTTTACATTACACTACTATGATATTTTAGTCATGTGTTATCACCACATTCATCATTGCATTGTTTACAATGTAAAAGTATTGTTTACTATCTTTTTTGGGGTTTCCGAAGCAAACGATTGAACAAATATAGCAGATTTCAATGAAGTGTAATTTAAAATATAGTTCGAAACACGAATGAATGTGATTTTCCCCGACCATATCAAATGCTTTATTTAACTCCGACTTACCCCCAGTGGGATCCTAACCGGCTTCTGCTAGATTAGGTACCAATACTGGGTACAGTACCGGTAGTTGTCACGATTGGAGGCAGTGTTGTAGCTGTCTTTCAGTGAACAACTTCAGTTCCCCACCAGGGGAGGCTGGGCTTGATGGCAGGGTGGACGAGGTGTACTGGTGTCCAAGATGAGGGCCATATATTATGAGGGCCACCTGATCCCATGAGGCCCTTTCCAAGCATCCATTTGACAAATGATGGTTAGACCTTTGTATACATATTCTACCTACCTATTCCTTTATCTTTTTACTTCCCTTGCATTTATCTACTAAAGGCTGTGAGCCTAAGGGATAACACAAGAGGAGCTTCCTCTTTCCTTCCGGTAGCCTTTGATAGCTCTTTTTTTAAAGAATTATTTTATTTAAAATAGAGGCAACGTTCGGTGAACATGATTGGTCATTTTTCTCCTCTTCCCTCCTCTTATTCCCACCACAGTTAATCATGGGTTTGATAAGAACCAAGGGTCAGGTAGATGTCCAGTGGCTCCAGTAGCGTCAGGATCGCCGTCGCCAGTATCGATATCGCTCGCAGCAGCTCTAGGAGATGTCTGAGTGAGTGCCGAGAATTATTATTTTTATAAGTACTTGCGTCAAATTAAATTACCGATACCGTTGTGAAAATTCATTTCTGTGGTAGCGCAACAGAATTTTAAAATTTAATTTAAATTTAATTAAGGGTTCGTGAGGGACAAGTGTCTCTTCGGATTCAAAATTCTGCTAGATAGATTTACTATATTATAATTTAGCACAATAAATAAATACTAGTTGAAGTTCGCGGGACAAGTGTCTCACTGGAGTAATTTACGCAAGGTTTTTAACTGAATATAGCCCAAAATCCATCATGATTTCTTAAAATTTTGGCACACTAAATAAATTAATCTTTTGAGTAACGTTCAGATGACCTGGGAAAGAAAGTTTCTCACCGGTTAATTTTTAGTCGTATTCAAAGATTCAAGTGAGAAAAGTTTCTCTTCGAATATCAATGATCTTAGACGAAAGGCTAAAATACAGTATATCCCATAAATAAGCTACAGAGGAAATGGACCCTAAATTGTATAAAATAATACAGAGTGCCATAAATAAAGTGATTACCGTGGTGCTGAGATGAAATTAGGCAGTGTAGGTTCTGATTAAAATAAAATGTGGTTTGACAGTGTACGTGTCAATTAATATCAGAATTTTATCTGAGTACAGACTATTTGGACCTACTGCCAATATAACGTTCGCTAAGAAAAACTGTATTTAATTTTGTTAAAAAGTTTTACATTTCCTTATACTTAATAAATCGATGTATTTGCAGGGCGTCCCTGCACACAGGGTGTTCCTGCACACAGGGGATCCCTGCACACAGGGTGTCCCCGCACACAGGGTGACCTCGCGCACAGGGGGTCTCTGCACACAGGGGGTCCCTGCACACAGGGGGTCCCTGCACACAGGGTGTCCCCGCACACAGGGTGTCCTCGCGCACAGGGGGTCTCTGCACACAGGGGGTCCCTGCACACAGGGGGTCCCTGCACACAGGGTGTCCCCGCACACAGGGGGTCCCTGCACACAGAGTGTCCCCGCACACAGGGTGTCCTCTCGCACAGGGGGTCCCTGCACACAGGGGGTCCCTGCACACAGGGGGTCCCTGCACACAGGGTGTCCCCGCACACAGGGGGTCCCTGCACACAGAGTGTCCCCGCACACAGGGTGTCCTCTCGCACAGGCGGTCCCTGCACACAGGGTGTCCCCGCACACAGGGGGTCCCTGCACACAGGGTGTCCCCGCACACAGGGGGCCCCTGCACACAGAGTGTCCCTGCACAGGGTGTCCCTGCACACACGGAGTCCCTACACATAGGGCGTCCCTACACACAGGGTGTCCCTGCACACTGGGCGTCCCTACACACAGGGCGTCCCTGCATAAAAGGTGACCATGTATAGAGGTGTCCCAGCATTAAATGTTTCCCTGCATGAAATATGCCCGTGCACACAGTGTGTCCCTGCACATAGGGTGTCATAGGACTGAGTATAAAAGAGGTATATTTTCTGGATCCGATAGTTCAAAATACCCCAAAATTAAAAAAAATATATAAACATAAACTTCAACAATTTTTAGCGAATTTCCCCTATAGGGAAGAAGCTATTACCGTAGGTCTCATGGTAAGACCTAAGCTCAGGACCACTATAACTTTTCGTTTTGGGGCCCCCAGAAGCAAAAAACACAATTCGTTCGAATTTATATATATATATATATATATATATATATATATATATATGTGTGTGTGTGTGTGTGTGTGTGTGTGTGTGTGTGTGTGTGTGTGTGTGTGTGTGTGTGTGTGTGTGTGTGTGTGTCTGTTAGCACGATAGCGGCCGCAAAAATGGTCTGATCTTTATGAAATTTAGTATGGACATGTAAAGTGGTAATCAATTGGACGAGTTCGTGAACCAGCCCGATCGGACCACCGGAAGGAGGGGTAAAGGGGAATAAACCCCCCCAAAAATGGGTTTTTTGAGTTTTTTACATAGAGAAGTAAAATTCATCGAATTTTTGTGGGAACCATTGAATTCAGCTCAAAAAAACAAACAATTTAGTATCTTGAATCACTGCTCTATGTCCATTGGTTACCGAGATAATGAAAGTGGTAAACACAGTACGTTGTCCCAATGTTAACCTTAAGGGAAATAAGTAAAATTCTATATCTCGGTTATTTCTCAACATATCTTGTTAAAACTTGGTAAATAGCTTCTTCTAGTTCAGATCTACTAAATATTGAATTAAAAGCACCCAGTTTTATTATACCTGTAGCAGCAAACCTGCATACTCATTCCCCATGTTATTCTTATGGAGCTTACCAAAACATATCAAATCTTGCTATGTTTGATTGAAATATGTTGTTTTGCATTTGAAATCCGCTGAGTATGCAGGTCTGCTGCAACGGGGGTATTTATTTTATAGTGAAAACCTTGTGAGAAAGCTTTTAAATTTCGGCTGTTCAAAAGAATAATTTTCCTTGCTTATTGGATTATTGAATTTTTCTACCGTTACCTTAGGAATTAACCTTTAATAGTTTAGAAGAAATAACAGGGTGAGTTTAATCTTTCAAACACTGGAAATTTATTAAAATACATTAATGAATAACGAACCATACGAGAAAAAATCCCCTAGTCATATGTTTGCATTCTTCGGTATTAAATAAATACTTACATAATTTTTATGAAGGGCCCAGTTTAAGATATGAATAAGCTTTCAATAATTTTTAACCAGGTTTAGTGATCGCAAAATTTTAATTAATACAGTTCAGTTACCAGAAAAAGATATTTATATTCAAATATTCAATTCAATTTAAAATTTAAATATTTCATAGACTAGTAATTGTTTTGTATTTATTTGCCAATAGGTCAATAATATATAGCATTACAAAAGAGCTAATTAATTAAAGAATTATAATTGTTCTATATTACAGTTTCATAACATTATTTTATGAACGGTCCTGAACACTACTGACTATGTTATTCGATATTACCAGTAACAAAAAACTTACATCGCTTTCCATTTGGGACTTGTCTGGCTGTAACTAAATCAAGGATAAAATATTAGAAAAATGAAGTAAATACATGAATTACATTACCATAAAATGTGTTATTTTCATTTATATATAATATAATGCAATATTACTCCATAATTTTCCATACTTTTATGCCTTAGCCAATTGTTTCCATTGAATAAATACGTTAAAATTTATGATATGCCGATAAAACTATTAGTAACCTAGATTTTATAGTATGATTTTTGTATATCAGAATACTAAAAATACCAATATATTTGAAAAAATGCATAATTTCATTGCAAAGCTAACTATTTATCGCAAATTTCAATGCAGTAATATTAATACTCATTAATAGTGAAAAAAGTCTAGTTTTTGTAAAAGATGTAATATACTTGAAAATCTAGGGTGCTCTTAATAGTTGCTAAACGGGTGAAGTAAATAAAACCTACCATCAGCTGAGACCAAGATTTTTCTTAGCGATTTTTACGTTAAAAGTGAATTAAGTATATTGTTGAAAGTTTGCCTAACAGTTGCGAAAAAATTATTGATGCTCAGCCTTTGTGAGGGCTTGGAGTAAATACAATGTTATAACAAAGTGTTTTGTTATTTTGTAACTTATTTTATAGCTTCATTAAATAAAATAACTCTAGCATTTCTAAGAAGTTGTCTGGTTGGGTCTGGCAAATGCAAATTTTTCACTTTTTTGTTTTGTTATGCCTGGATATTCATGGCTGTAGGATATTAGTAGATATGATATTTTATTTCAGCCTATTACAGAGGAGTAGAGGACGGAGTATGGATTATATTCCTAGAATTCCCAGTTTCCTGACCGGATTATATTAGTAGGGTGAAAACCTCAGTTATAAAGCGTCAAAATCTATTTTTCATAGAACATCACACTCATCCTTCACTCATATTCAGGGTAACGTCCTCCATGAGGTACCTGTCTTAATAAAAATGATTAATAACGTAAGGGAAACTCAACGGTATTGTTACGATTTAATCAAAAATACATTACCACTTAATTCATTGATTTACGTTCACATTGCGTAAACAATTTTCAAAGACAATTAACATTTTATTTAAAAGCTGTACACCCGTAGAAAAAATTTTTCATCACCACATTCCGTTATCTACATATACAGGGTGTTGATAAAAAAACCCTTCAGGACTTCGGGATAAAATTACTTACACCAAAACTAAGAAAAAAGTTCCTATAAACATGGGTCCTAAAATGCTCGGTTATCCGTCTGTCAGTCTGTATGTGTTTTAACATGATTCTGCATAACTTTGGAACTACAAAAGATATAAACTTCAAACTTAGTAGTTATATGCTGACTATTAGGACCTATTTTGGTGCGGTGTATCAAGTTTCATTTTTGTACCATTTCAAAATGGCAGCCATTTTTATATTTTAAAACTTAATATCTTAAAAACCGTAAATTTTTCAAAAATTTGACAAGACACAAAAAAGTTGTGAAATTTTATTTCCTACAAGACCATATATAAAGATTATCAAGATCGAATAATAATTTACGTAGTTATTGCAATTTTGATAACAGAATTCAAGTAAATTTGCTATAGCTACCATAAAACAAGCATGTATTCTGTTGGAAAAAATTACAATAATTCCGTTAATTATTGTTCGATCTGAATAATCTTCAAAGGGGTTTTTAGGAACTAAAATTTTGCAACTTTTTCGTTTTTTCCCAATTTTTGAAAAATTTACGGTTTTTAAGATATTAGGTTTTAAAATATAAAAATGGTAGTCATTTTGAAATGGTACAAAGTAGAAACTTGATACCCCGCATCAAAATAGATCCTAAGAATCAGCATAAAAGTACCAAGTTAGAAATTGATATCTTTTGTAGTTCCAAAGGTATGCAAAATCATGTTAAAAACACATACAGACCGACAGACAGATAACCGAGCATTTTAGGCCCCATGTTTAAAGGAAATTGTTCTTAGTTTTGATGTAAGTAACCATATCCCGAAGTCATGAAGGGTTTTTTATCAACAACCTGTATATATACAGGGTGTTTAGGAAAAACTTTTACAGACTTCGGGATATGGTTACGTACATCAAAACTAAGAAAAAAGTTCTTATAAACATGGGTCCTAAAATGCTCGGTTATCCGTCTGTCGGTCTGTATGTGTTTTTAACATTATTTTGCATAACTTTGGAACCACTAGATATATCAACTTTAAACTTGGTACGTATATGCTAATTATTAGGACCTATTTTTGTGCGGAGTATCAAGTTTCTACTTTTTACCATTTCAAAATGGCAGCCATTTTTATATTTTAAACCCTAATATCTTAAAAACCGTAAATTTTTCGAAAATTTTACAATCACAAAAAAATTGCGTAATTTTATTTACTACAAAACCATATAGCCTAATGATCATAAAGATCGAATCACAAATAACGGAGTTATTGCAATTTTTCTAACAGAATACATGTTTATTTATGACAGTTATAGCAAATATTCGCATTAATTTGTTAGAAAAATTGCAATAACTCCGTTATTCATGATTCTATCTTTATAATCTTTATATGGTTTTGTAGTAAATAAAATTACGCTACTTTTTTGTATCTTGTAAAATTTTCGGTTTTTAAGATATTAAGGTTTAAAATAAAGAAATGACTGCCATTTTGAAACGGTACAAAGTAGAAACTTGATACTCCGCACAAAAATAGGTCCTATTAGTTAGCATATACGTACCAAGTTTGAAGTTGATATCTCTAGTGGTTCCAATGTTATGCAGAATCATGTTAAAAACACATACACACCGACAGACGGATAACCGAGCATTTTAGGTCCCATGTTTACAAGAACTTTTTTCTTAGTTTTGATGTAAGTAACCATATCCCGAAGTCTCTAAAAGTTTTCATAAACACCCTGTATATATATATATATACATATATATATATATATATATATATATATATATATATACAAGCCAAAAACCATTGACTGACTGACTGACTGACTGATCACAGTTTCTCGAAAACTATTAGGCTTAGAGCCATGAAACTTGGTACAAATATTCTTTTTAGATTCTATTTGCGTACTAAGAAAGGATTCTGTTTTCTCTCAATAGCCCTAAATATGATTTATTTAAAAATTCAAAATAGCGGCCATTTTAGCTTCCAAATCTTACTTTATCAAAAACTACAACACCTTGGGCTATGAAACTTGGCAAAATTATTCTTTATAGTCTTTAGATTTAAAAAAGAAAGGTTTTAAAAATATTTTTTCTCAGACGGCTAAAATAGAGTATTTAAAAAATCAAATTGGTGGCCATTTCAGTTTTCAAAACTGTAAATGGGAGGACTTAGAATATTTTCAGGGGATATAACGAGGTACGAGATCCAATCTACTAAAAGAATAAAATGTAAAAATTCATTAAATAAGACCTTTTTGGGAAGTAGGTTTTTGGGCAAGACATTTACCATCTACTTTTTCTTACAGCTTTCGGTTTACTTTAAAAAACGTGCTAAATTCAATTTATATTGAGTCGAAAATCCATCCTTGTCGTCTTTTTTCTTTTACGTTTTGGGCTATCCTCGTTCTCTGTGTTTGGAAATAGGGGCAAGCTAATAAATATCATTTATTTGTTGATCGTGAGGGAAACATTTTTAAAGGAAACGTTACACTTTCTCATTTGCATCTAGGGTTGAATTATCAAAGGGTGTATGCAAGGCCATGGCCCAAATAAATGATTCCATTTGTTAATTATTCCTAAATTTTGCACATGGGAATCATGGAATAGTATGATTTAATTAAAATCAGTTATCCCTTCAGCGGGCGAAGCTGCGGGTATATCTGCTAGTACTCGTATATATTTTCTATCAATAAATACATTAACTCGGTAATCTTTCAATATTATCTGCATTTCGATCTCCTCATTTTACTGCGATAACGACATCTGAATGGCTAAAGAACAGCACAGATATGATAACGGTAGCATTGTAGTCCACGACACCTGTGCTCACTGTTATTAGCGAACAGCAATGTCGTCATAATCGATCATCAACTGTTTTTATATCGACCGCACATTTTAAACTCTATCGTTGATTTCAAAGTAAAAAGAGGTGATAGGACCAGGGAGAGGGACATAATATTGGAAGTTTATGAAGATAATGTAATAATTGACGGTGGAAACGATAAGCATAGATATGAAGATTTGGATCTACGGAAGTATAGCTTTTACAGCGAATGGTATTTTGTATACATTTTATTTTACTTAAGAATCTTTCATGCAGCCTGACCTGAGTTGTAATTTAAATGGTGATTTATATACAATTTTTATTGACCTGTAACGATAAAATTGAACTATGTTTATTTATTATGAAAAAATTAATCGGATTGCAAATGAAACACGTTTGACGTTTGAGAATCGACTTTTTTACGCTCAGAATCTAGTCCAGGTCATGTGACTGGGAATGTAAGGAGTTCAATCTAGGTCATTGTCCTCATCATATGGTAGTGAAAGTAACATATCAAAATATATATTGACGTACCTAACACAACACTCAGCTGCACTTTTAAAACCTTATATTCATTTGTCCCTTATAATTAATTTAAGGTGACACCAAGCAGTGAGTAGATACACAAGTTACAACTAGGACGTTAAATAAATCGGTGGTGCAATCGATAATGCGCCGAGCATCGGACGCACATAAACGATACCGTGAGGTCAGTACTATCAGTACCTGTCAACGGTGCTATCGGTACCTGTCAACAGTACTGTTCATTCTTATTCTCAGTTGACTAACTCCTTGCTTTGGTTGGTAAAGTTACACGCCCAAACCAATAGACTTTATCGTTTGATGTGGGGTTTTGGAAATTCAAAAGGGATAAAGGTTTTTTAATAAACGGATTCAGTAATTTTTCTGGAGGATGGGGTGGATCCAAGATGATGCCGAACACCAGGGGTGCCCAGCACCCCCCAAGAGCAATGGCGCATGCCCCCCCCCCCCAAACCAAGCCTAATGCCCCCCCAAAGCATGACAACCACCCCCACCCTTTAATTTCTAACATTAGTTAGTATGTCAATTAAATCACACACTTTGTATCCTCCCCTATCAAAGGGTATTATTGCATTTATTTACCAAGCTCTTAAAACGCAATTGACTACTAAGCATCAATTTATAAAGTGATAAATGATGATGATATGAATATCTATTTTGCAAAAATGGGGACTGGTAATAGTGTTAGCCAAGATGTGCAAAAGTTTTACTATAGCAACGTATCTGAGAATATAAGCAAAAGCTTCAGTTTTTCTCAAGTGAGGGAATGCCAAGTAAAAAGGGCAATGAATAGTATATCTTCCACAGCTGTTGGAACTGACAATGTTTCCATCCACATGATTAAAAGTTTAAGTCCTTATTGCCTCAATGTAATCACACACATTATTAACATGTCTCTAAGACTTGGAGTTTTTCCTTCATGTTGGAAGCAAAGCATTGTAATTCCCGTTCCGAAAGTGAGCAATGCTTCTCTGGAGAAGCATTATAGACCAGTGTCATTATTGCCTGTACTCTCTAAAATTTTGGAGAAAGTTGTTGCTGATCAGATTACACATTTTTTGAACGAGGAACAGATTTTGCCTCCTACCCAATCTGGTTTCAGAAGGGATCATAGCACATGTACTTCATTGCTTAATCTGACTGATGAAATTTTCAGCGCAAAAAATAACAACAAATTTAGTATAATGTCAGCGTTGGACTATACGCAAGCGTTTGATTCTGTAAACCACGATATGTTAATCTCAAAATTAAAGTACATCAGATTCGACAGTTTAGCTTTGGACTGGATGACCACGTATTTGAGTGGAAGATCACAGGTAACCAGAGTGAAAGGTCAGGTTTCTTGTCCTCAAGGTAAGATGGTGGGTGTACCTCAGGGTAGTTGCCTTGGCCCGATATTATTCAATCTATACTTAGTTGGGATAGAGGCCACTTTGGATTACGGCTCAATGCATACCTATGCGGATGATTGCCAAATAACTTTATCATACGACCCTTCACAGGTTGTAGAGGCAGTAAGGCGCATGAATAGTGACCTTTCAAAAGTGAATGAGTGATCGAAAAATCATGGGCTTCAACTGAACCCACAGAAGTGTTCTGTGATGCACTTTGCTGGCTCTGAGTTCTGTGAAAATATGAAAAAGAATAGTATATTAGTCACAATGGATCAGGTTAACTTGCCTATTTGTGAACAAATTAAAGTCTTAGGTGTGGTTATTGACTCACAGATGAGCTTTTCTGGTCAGGTGAAACAAATATGCAGCAGAATCAGTGGCAAAATTAAGGTTTTGAATAGGTTTAGGACATTGATTCCACAAGAATCCAAATTGAAATTAGTTCAGTCCTTGGTTTTCCCTACCATGAACTACTGTCTTCCAGTTTTTGGGTACTGTTTGACACAGGAACTCGTGACGGTGCTGCATAGGCAACAAAACGCTGGTCTAAGGTTTGTATACGATCTAAAAAAGTTTGACCATATAACTAGTTACCGGAATATGGCAAAGGTGTTGTCCATTCAAAGATGCTGTGACATGCAGACGGTGTACATTGTTCACAAAACACTGGTCTTGGGGACACCACAATATTTAAAAGAAAAGCTAAGACAGCGATCAACTATGAGAGAGCGTCGAACACGGCAGGACGCGTTGTTAGACATACCGAGGGTTAGACTTGAAGCAGGTAGAAAGGGGTTTTCCTACTTTGGGCCGGCCCAATACAATATACTGTCCTCTCAAATGAAGGCACTGTCTTGCAGTAAATTTAAACTTGCCCTCAAAGCTGTATTTTGATCAAGTATTTTATATTTTTATGTTTAGTTTTAGCTTTAAGAATCATTGTTTTTGTACAGTTTTTGACATGAGTCAATTTGCAAAACATTTGTAAAAATGAAATTCGCTCGCAAATAAAGACCTTATTTATTTATTTATAAAGCATACAATAATAAAGCATACCAGCATTAGGTAATAAAGTGATATGACTTCAATATATAAAACATATGTATTTATAAGTAAGTCTAGTTCCAATAGCGTCAGTAAAAAAGTCACAAATATGTTGCTAGTTAATGAAAATAATGAAGTTTTTTTACAGTATGTGATACTAGTAATACAATACAAATAAGCAGTGTTGTAATATGTTTCACAGCAATAGTCCAGTGAATATAGGCGAAAAAACACCCTAAAAAGGAAAAAATGCAAGCAAAAATGTTTTTGCTGGAAAATGTGCACCAAGACATCCTGAGTCAAAACCCAAGTTTTCTACTTCGGGTCAGGTGAGCTAACTCCGCCATCTTGGAAAATGGCGG